>AYJT01094556.1:0-10593 GCA_001278415.1 Ocimum tenuiflorum | reverse complement strand
AACCCCCAAAACCCTACCCTACACCCCGCCACCCCCCTCGTACCAAAGCAACAGTGGTACTAGTTCATTAGGATAGAATTTATTTCTTTTAAATTAATTATAAAAATATAAGTCTAATTATATTTTTAATGATCAACATTTTATAAAACAACGTCTTGGATTAAAATAAAAATATCTCAACTTTTAAATAACAAAATAAGATATTTTGAGTAACAAAATTATGCGATAAAAAGACCATACTTCCCCAATAATAAAATAATATCAATAACCGGAGACCGCGTGAACCGTTGCGAGTGATTAGATATAGCGTTTCTCCCCCCGCAATTCTTACTTGGAAAAGACTTCAACCATCGCACATTAATGACCTTCCTTGGCTGTTGACTTTAGCTTGTAGGAAATCATTTATTAAAATATTCAAAAATTCTATTCTTGCTAATCCTTAATTGCAGAGTTATTGTTCACATGCAGCAACTTTTCACCAATCAAACACCACTCTCTCTCTCTCTCTGTGACTGAAAAGCAAAACAACGACTTATCTGAAATAGGTGATCTGATTCTCTCCTCCGGTTGAGATGAACCTGAAAAGGCCCCAACACTGGGATTTAGCGGCACTCACATTGAGCTTCTGTCTCAGCATCCTTTGATCTGAATTTTTCATGCCACTAGAATAAGGAAAAGGAACTCTTTCTAAAAATATATAAATTTTTTTTGGAAGGAATCACTACATAAACCAATACACTTACAGATATTACCTGTTGGCTTCCGGACTCCTCGTTGCGTCAGGATCTGATCCTCCACCAACCAGAAAGTAATCGAGTCGGACCAACCGGTGACTCAAAAAATCTTGTTGATGGGAAGCTTTTTTGCATTCTTTGCCACCACACTATAAAGTGAGTCTCAGATATCAAGGTCATACACGACCATCTTGTTACACCACTGGTACAATCACAAACCATGCATATAATAAGATCTTCGAATCAAATCCCACAAGTCCCATTGTATATATTGCCTGAGCTTTGCATCCTCATCTTGGATTCTTCATAACCACCATAAAACTTATTACCAAATCCCAACCGCTCAAATCTTAGCAGTTCAGCCATACCCAAATGATTCACACTCTGGGCTTCATTCCACCCAAGACCATTAGAAGTTATTCCATTTCTAGACTGAGGAGCAGTGAATTGAGAAAATGGAGGGATATTATTAGATAGTGTCTGCTCCACAATCCTAGAAGGAATTCCATAAGCACCACCAAGGGTAGAAAGGCTGTCACCCAGATCACTAAATCTTTGGTTTTGATGTGGAGGCATAGATCTTTGCAAAATTGATTGGAATCTGGCTTCGTCATATGTACTGATTTGTGGAGGGAAATTAGATCTTATGTCTAGGCCTGTATTGTTGATGCCATTTGCAAATGTCCCTTTGCCAACAGCCAAAATTGCAGGATCCATAAATTCTACATCACCATTAGTATAAGTATCACCACTAGAGGGTTTCTGATATTGGTTTCTGGATAAAGAAGAAGCATCAAGTGCGTAATTTCCTGAAAGTACAGAATAGATGTAATTATCCAAGACCAAACTTTGAAATCAAAATGTAACCTTAAATTCACAAAGTAAAAACAATTCCTTATTTCTAACCAGAGTGTGATTCAAAAATTTGTTCTGTCCTTCCATGAGAAGTAAAGCCTGGAGGTGCTGCCCTACTGGGCACTGAAAAACCTGGCGGTGCAGATACCTGAGGTCTTGAAACTGTTTTGAGGACAATGGAGAAAAGATCATGAGGGAATGGCTAATTAAACAAATACATTGCAATTTACAACAGAAGAACTAACTAGAGTAATTAGCAAGCTTAAATAATTGTTTGAACAAATATAAAAACTATGGAGAAGCTAGTGTGAACTAATAACCATCTAAATGTCCGCCACAATACAAAATAACAAATTAATGTCATAAGTTCTTTTAATTGTAAAATGAGAAATTTTAATGAGAACGACAGCATTATCCAGGTATATAAAGAAAAAAAAAATAGTAGATCAAATATGAAAATCACATCTCTAGATAAAGCAACATAATAGTTCATCAGCAGGAACGAACGCAAACCTAAATTGTACAAATCCTGGGTTACTAAATAAAATAAATAATAATCTTCACAATAAGGTTTCATAATATTGAACCCCAAATAATCAAAACAATATATATTTAGAGAGTTAAGAATTATCAAGCAGTTACCAGAAAGCTTGTTAGAAGAAAATTGTGCGTGGTTGCTGGCAGAGTAATCTTGTTTTAATGCACTGAAAATAGGTAAGCCGTTGGTACTAACAGACTTCTCAAGAGGTGACCTGTTGCTGCTGGAGTATTTATGCCCAGAAAGATGCTGATTAAAGGAGTGTTCATGGTCATTGTATTGTTCCAGATGAGGTGGATGGCCAATAGCTTCCTCCTCTCTAGCAAATGAAAATCTCGATTGACCGCTATTCTGAGTTTTCCAAGAACCTGGTACTCCAAGTGACCCTTGTTGTCCATTTGTTTCACCTAAGAACTTAGCCAGATTCTGAGGTGATGTTACAGGCTCATCCCATGAGTCAAAGTCCATTGACAAAATACTTGATATTATGCAGCTCTCCCCTATATTAATAGCACCACTGCCTTCTTCAGCATCATGCCTCCCGACTGGAGACATTTTCTCCTTTCTCAGAAATAAATGAGAATCTTCAGCATCATTATTAAATATATTCTCAAGATACACACTTGGAAAATTAGAATTTGAAACCATAGAATTACTACTTCTACCAACAACCTGCCGCTCAAAACCAATACCAATAAAATCATCTTTATTATCAAACACAGGAGAATCAAAATCAGAATGCTTAAGATTAAGTGCGCCAGAAATATCTGGTGCACTACTGCTTGCAATCTCGGGATCCTTAATTCTCTGCTTGTGGAAAGATAACAGATCATAATCCAGCTCAGGCAAGTCAACATCAGTTACTTGATCCGGCCTTCCCAATCTAGAATCATACTGGACACTTGAAATGTGTACCGCATCAGTGGTATTCTTAACTTCAGATGTATGAGAAATTGAAGGTTCTCTACTGTGCTTGTTATCATCATTCTGTAAATGTTGATTTTCTTCTATGTTTAGTGATAAAATATCACAGCAAACATTCTCCACATTATCATCTATGTAGTCCTTCGATACAAGTCCACTACATGTAGTGGAAGAATCAAATGTATTAGAAGTATTTAGAAGAGATTTGGTTGTAGGTGGGCTATGAAGCTGGCTACTCAAGGGCAGACTGGCAACATTTACAGATGCCATGGAATTGTCAGAAACAATATTTCCATTTGCACCCAATTCCTTTTTTACTGGCCCCAAAGTTTCTGTTTTACTATTCTCTATAGAAAAAGTACTTTCTTCATTAGGAACATTTTTCTTCCCAGTGTCATACTGCAATGAACAAAATTGACTTGAAACTGGTTCAGAAAATGCCACCGGACCGTTATGCACATCAGTTTTCTGATTGAGTGACCCATTAGGACTCGGTGTGCTTGTTGGCAAAGGCTGGCTACTAGATGGACGTGTAGCCCTGATCAAGGCAAGATCAGAAATGTCAGGCAAAATAAATGTAGGAGAAAACACGAAAAGGGGAACATACCATGAGGCTCCAGCTGGCAGAGCAGCAGATCTCCCATAGCTATTATTTGGAGGAGAAGTCCTGCCAATTGTTGTCTGCGGAAGCAGAGAAGGATGAATAAGAGACTGGAGGTTCTTTTAGAATGACGATGGTTCATTCACAATTTCTGAGGAATCATACAAAACAATAGAATATGGATTGATGCAATTTTCAAGTATCAGAGCATTCGCTGCATCAGAAGGTTATTTTATTTCCTTAATTTGATAAAGTTATCTAGGTTAAATCATTTAGGTTAGAAGAGTCACTAACCCTAGCACTTAAACAATAGGAACTACACTTAAACTAGGGGCAGGGAAACGAAAGCCCGGCCCCCATTCTTTTTCTTCTAATCCTAAATAACTTTATCAAGTTAAGGAAATACAGTAACCTTATACCTCTTGCAAGGAATCAATATGTAACATTATTTGGAAAACTGCCTAACTCCAATGTGTTATATTTGTGATATCTCATTTTTGTACATGTTGCCAGTCAAAGATGTTTCGGAATGAGAAATATTCCCTGATATCCCCAAAACAATAAACGCAAAAAAGAATGAAAAAGGTTGAAACTTGAAAATCGGCCAAAAATAGACTAGTAAAGCATATTAATGAGAAATCAACAAACATATATGCACGGGCAAGGGCAATAACGACAAGTCTTACATTAGTATTTGTAGCAGTTTTGACCATAGGCTTCTCTGAGAATGTAGAGCTTTTATTGAAATACACATCTCCTGGTGGAGGCAACACATTTCCTGAACGCTGTTGGATACTATTTGAGGAGCTGGTGACTTGTTGAATTCTACTCCTAAGAGGACATATATAACAATCATATGATAAGACCACAGAAAAGTACGAGAAGAAGCAAATAAGCTCACATCCTGAAGCAATACTTCCTCCGAGTTCTTCTTCTGAAATCACACTCAGGAGCCAAAAGATAATATGGCCCCACCACTTTTTAAGGTCAAAAGAGCACTAACATTTTCATTTTTTGACCATTTCCTAAAAGGTACAACAGAAGAAGTAAAATAAGTAGTGCACCCTCCATCCACACCATTTCCAGAACATTGTGAAGTAATTTTTAAGTTTCTCCAGATTCTTACTCTGAAAATCACACTCAGGAACTAAAAGGATAATATGCTACCAACACTTCTTTATGGTAAAAAATGCAATGACAATTTCATTTTTGAAACATTACTAAAATTCTGCTCCAAATCTAAGGGTGCATAGATATGGGGACAACTTTTCTCTCACAGGAGTTTCAATTATGTGAGTTTTCAAATTTTAGAGTAAAATAAGATTTTTATCTTTATCTAGTTCTGCCAGTATATGACACAGCAGCAGGTGACAGAATTGAGAAAATAAGGTTCATGGTTACATATTCTTCTATCCATTCAAAAACTGAAAATGCAGCTAGTTTTAATTCACAGACATGATTAAAAGGAAAATATATAACTGAAACCATCCAGATATAGAAATACCTTGTGTATGCTGATATTATTTCATCCTTCGTAAAGCTATCCTCTTGTGACCCAATTTCATGTAGATATAGACAATCTGGGTTGGTGCAAGGCTGGACCAAAATGTAAAACCTTGATCAGGTGACATGACAGTCAACATGATTCAATAAGCTTTGGGTGCATAACCGAGGATGTGAACTATGACTGAACTAATTGCTCAAGTGAATTATGCAATTTTGATTGAAAAATGATAAAAAGGCATACCACATTTCTCAGCCATGCATGACAGTATTTTGTGGTCCCAAAGCATGCCCTGCAGCCTAGGCTATCAGAAACAGTTTAATATCATTATAAAGTCTAGCTACATAAATGAAGGGTGGCAGTCACCTCAAAGGTCTACCATCCAAGGCAAATCCATGTACCATCTGTATACATCGGACTGCCTCCTCCTCCTTCGAATATGTTATATATCTAAGCCAAAAAAGCGAGGGGTGGGGGGAATAAGAAGCAAGTAAACTAACAGCCAGGAGTAAAAATATTAGAAAATAATTTATCAACCCCACTGAAAGAAGGGGGTGCTGCTGGTTGGGGGGTATCAAAGACAGGGAATGGAAAGTGTGGGGTCTTTCCCATATTCCTTATTTGGAAAACGGATATGAGAATGACAAGATTAATCATTTCTCATTTACGTTACTTACACCTCCTAGCCAAAAAAAAAGGGAAAAAGAAGAAAAATGACCCCTTAAGTAACCTCATTTATCAATGCCATTCTTTCCACCAAACCTTGAAATCGGAACAGGTATGCATGGAAACTCCAAAATGATCTAATGTATCATAAGACTTGAAACAGAGGCTTGGGACCTACACACTGCATGTACTATTTGCAAGCTGTTGTATAGAACCAGTTGCTGTTCGAGATATTGACACCTTCAGCACCTTTCCATACTGACCAAAATATTCTCTACGCTGAAGTAACTGCCAACCAAAAAGTAGAATAATAAGAACCGTGGCAAAATATGGGAGAGGAATAGGATAAGAGCCAAAGAGTAGTAATTACATCCTCATCTGCAAAATTCAGTGGTAGACCCACAACATAGACAAGATTTCTCTGGATAACTCGTGCACTTCCAAGCTGCTTTCTTGCTTCCAAGGTTTTGGTCTTTCCCTTCTGTGTCTTTAGCTTTTTCTCTGCAGTGATCTCTGAAAACAGTCTGTCACAAATAAATTATGCAGATGTATTTAGGGAACATAGCGCACGACCTTAGAATTCAGGCTGCATAACATGATGAGCGAGTCCACTTAAAATTAACAACACACAAAATTTACCTTCCACATTTTTCAGTAGTTCCAACAATCTTTTCCTTGTTATAAGGAGTACGACATGCTGGACAGCGCCCTTCAGTCTCATCTTTCTCAGCCATATCCATAATATGATGCCAACACCAAACACATATCTGCGGGGGCAGATAGGATTCATATATCTGAATTAGGATTAAAGCTCAAAAGAAAAGACAAACACTGATACTTTTATACAATGTATAGATGGTACGAGATTCACATCTGGGTTTATAAATTGCTAACAAATTCATATCCGTCAAAAGAAAAGGAATAGTAAGACCCTCGGGAATCAACAATCATAAATAAGGTAACAATTAACAACATATTTTTTAGGGACAAGTGCAATGCACTAAGATTTATAGAAAGGCACAAGAAAGATGAAGTTCACTCACAAAATGAAATAATTGCGTGGACTTTTTAGCAGTTACCTCATAGCCACACTTGCAAGGCCTCAAGTGCTGATCAGTCAAATCCATCTCCTCAGCACAGAGGGGGCAACACTTATCTCCTTCGTCGCTCATGGTCACCTTAAGAGCACATGCAAGATATTAAAGTCTGAGTTGAATAATAATTGCTTTCAAAAGGCTAAAAACAACAAAAAGTTGCTTGCAGGCGGAAAATAATTGAAGTTCAAAAATCAATACAAGTAGTTCCACGTATACCCAAATAAATATTAGATCAACTATTCAGTGGAAGCATGACATTTTTTGAAAAAAGAAGAAAAAATAAAGGGATAAAATCTGAATCTAGGCAAGACAAACTTTTCATTTTAGAGTGAATAGGCAAGGCAATAGAAACTTAAATTGGCACAAAATTTACTTTATCTGCCCAATCCAAAGTCAAACTCTAAAACACTTTTTCTCATAGCCATAAAAGTTTAAATAATTTTGCCTCACTAAAATTCAACCACAAGAAAAATAAATCTTGCAATAATTCAACCATCACAATCCAATTAAAAACAAAATAAGAAAATAATTAAACACAAAAACAAGCGGAAAAATCTCTAAATATACGATGTTAAATCGAAATCCTGCAACCCAAACTGCATGTTAAAGATTAAGGTTTGCGTAATCGAAAGCGGCAATCGACCTTGACACACCCAATAAAAGAAACAGAATTCAACCAGATTGAATTAAAACTTGGACTTGGCCAGCCGTAAATAGATTGAACGATCCAGATAGATAATGAGATTGGAAATAGGGGATTTACAATTGATGATTGGATCGGAAGAAAGGATAGGATGTGCACAGCGATGTATAGACAGAGAAAGAACACACTATTCCGAGAGAGGATGTGAGTGAGAGTCTCAGAGAGAGGTTTTCTTCTTGTGCTGATTCTATTCGGATCTGTTTTCTTTTAACCGGGTCCGGGTTTGGATGCAGGTTCGGGTATCTCCAGTTTAATATTATATTAAGCGCATCGCGCCCGTGGAGGGGTGATTGTTTGAACTTTGAACCGACTTTAATGTGGTGGGGAATATGATTAGAAATTTGCTTTGTATTTCAAATATTTAGATTGATTATTCCTACATGAGTTTCACTTAATATATTTATAAATTAACCTGTTTTTTCGAGCAATGAGTAATATGTATTTTGGCAAATAATTTTTGGCCCCATATTAGGGTGATAAAGAAATAATTTATCTTAAATAAATATTTGGATATGAATACAATGAAACATGTTTCTACCATACATGTGGATGTGGAGTGATATCTTATAGATAGATGACAAAAATTTGCATTGATATTTTATTTTTATAGATCGTGCATGTCGTTATATATTTGCAAGTTATTACAAGTGAATAGGGTTTATTCATTATATATATATATATAGTGATTGGAAGTTATTCATGGGCGGTTCTACACTAGAGCCCATGCAGCGAAACGAAAATTTCCTTAGTAGGGATATTTAATTGAGAATTGCATGTGAGAATGGTAGTGATAGCTGTATTATTTGAGCCTCACGACGGATCATAAACTTATCGAGTGTAATAATTAATTCGGAGCCCCTGCGACGCTCAACTTCTACATTTTTCATCCAAAGTTATTTGTAATATAAAAACGGTAAATAGACTTTTTTTGGAACTTAAGTACAATATTAAATAAATCCATACGGATGTTCCCACATAGATTCGAACTCTTGACCTTTAAAATTATGGAAAAGATGATTACCCTGAACCCCGACCAGGTGGTAGACTAAAACGATGAATAGACTTAAACACGTGGAATGCAACATAGAAAGGATATACTTGTGTATTGTTTTTCTTATATACATGCGATGTTTTGATAATTTTGAAATAACACCATATTTTCTGTTGCATTGCTTAGACAGTGCATTTGTTGGATTACATCAAATTATAACATTTTAAGGCTCGCGGTCATTAATCAACAAATATTGACCCCAGCTTATATCCACACAATTTCATATTTTCATATGGCACATTAATTGTTAGCTATAAATATCAAAAGACTTCCGTATAAAATATGTTAAATATAATATATGGATACATATAATGATCCCTCAAACACATATTAACAAGCTTGGTGATAAATAAATTGTACGAATCATTTTTTATATATTCTATGTCATATTTCAAAAAATTAATCAAAATAATGCAAAATGTTAAAAGTCGATCAGTTTGTTTTTAACAACCATTGCTAATATTATAATACGCATAACGAAAATAAAATTGAGTAAGCCTGGCATTTGTTAGTTGCATTAGATATTCCTGACGTTAAATATATTTCATAATAACGAGTAAACAATTTGTTGAAAATGACTTACATATAAATAATTACAAGAATATATGAAAAGCGTCATAAAGCACGTCACACAAGTCTTCGGCTAATAGTGATTTATTATTAAAAGCAAAAAAAAAAAAAATGGTCATAGAAAATGGTTGGAATATGCTCTCTCAACCTGATTTTTTAAGCTGAAGCGGAAAAGAGATTTTCGTGAAGAGAAACTGAAAATATGCACATATTATTGCCGAAGGGATTCTCGTTTATTACGGAGTATAATCCGATAAATTTTCAATCAACTATTTAGGACCGTGTAGTTTTTCTTGTTCTTGAATACTAAGGATAAATCAATACAATCAATTTAACCAATTTGCTCGTATTCAAAAATTGCATAGCAACGAAGAATATAATATTAAATGGGAAAAACTTGTATTAGACTGCCTAAATGATTTAGACGGATTTAAATAATTCATTTTCACCAATCCAAATTCATACCCGTCTTAAATCGTAAACCCAAACTCATATTTGCTCTTAATCCTAAACTTAAATCCGTCTAAATTATTAGGAGGTATAACGGGAGACCTCCTTATATTAAATATGTCAATTATGGTCAAACATGAATGGTCGACCTAGATCACGCAAAACATTAGTTTGAGAGAAATTAATCTGATCCATGAATTGCATTTTCATTTTAACAAATGCTTAGGAGCAAACATACAATATGGGTCGATAAAATTAAACATAAATACATGGTTATATGACTAAATATCAGGAAACAAAGTGTCTAAGCCAATCATGCTCGTGTATATGTAAGTTTCAGACAAATTAGAATCGGAAATTCACGAGGCCTAGTTTTTCAATGTAAACATAAATTGGGACAATATCTATTTTTGTACTTGTTACAAAATTCTTTCATTTTGTAGATTGACATATAACGAAACATATCATCTTCAAGATTTTAAAACGTGTCAAATAGTGTATTCATGACTATAGAATTAGAAGGAAAATAAATTAATAGTAAATATTGTGTTACTGTTTCTTTTTGAGATAAATTCCGTGTTGCTACTTACTATGTTAATAAGGCAGTGTCTTAAAAAAGTTTAAAAGAAAATGTGAACCATACCACAATTTGTTACAAAACAAAACATGAACCAACCATAAACAGAGTTAGTTTTAATATTATCCCCTTAAAAAAAATTAATATTTGCAGATCCAACGTAACGTCCAACAAATTGAATGATTCAACCCTTTTTATCAAAATCAAAACTGACAAATTCCGCACTGGATTATTCATCTACGCCACCGTTGATCGGATCTCTCGGACCAATCTTAGCCGTCCATCATCGGGCCTCGCGATCACCTCGATCCAACGGAGTCTCA
>AYJT01094553.1:0-17660 GCA_001278415.1 Ocimum tenuiflorum | reverse complement strand
ATCTTTTCGAAATTCAATCTTTTATTGAATTAGTTTGTTCTGATCTCTTCTTCCTTGTTTGTTGCTATGAGTTTTGGCTAAAGTCAGCTTTTACAGGGAAGTTTGGAGAAAGGTTCCAATCACCTATTTCAATTGGTGCATCATTTATTTTGAGCATCATTATCATGAGCAATACTTTTGAATAAATATCAAGAAAAATTAGTTAAAACTGAACTGTCGCTTTGTACAAAGAAACTATTATTAAGCAATTAAAAGCATAAGATAATCTAATGGGACAAGTTTTAAAAAAATGTGGGGTCAATCGTAGCCTGCCAGAATCATTGTAGAAATATCAGTTTTGACATGGCATGCTTTAGCATTAATGAGATACACAATATTATAGTAGAAAAATCAAATTGATTTTAAACCACCTTTTCGATGGAAACAATTTTTTTTCTCTAATAAAATTATGTTTTAATACAAAAAGGCAGCAAAATGATGCCTATTCAAAAGATTTCCTTCGCAACAACATCGGACAATCATGCATTACCTTTTCTTTCCCTCCTTTTATAGAATGGTTTTTATGGCATGAACTAATAATATATCTGCCTCTTTAACGGGAAAAAGAAAATCAACAAAGAGCAATAGACATTGCAATGACAACAGATATTTTGTTCAGACAAATGAATCACAACATACATCAAAAGAACAACTGCTTTTGCTGATAGCTCAATTAATTATTGTATGGTTGCCAATGGCAGCAGTTTAAGTTTTGAAAGAAACAGAAAAGTTGGCACTATTTGCTAAAAAATAAAAAAAGCAAAATTGAGTAATTTACATGAAAGAATAAGGGAATCCTGGTGCAGCTGTAACTTATGCAAAATGCTGAGCAAAATTTGCTCTTTTTCTAGCGTCTCCCATACTTCATTCTAATCACTCCCGGAACCTTCATCTTCTTTCACACATCCTCCAACCTCGAAGTCCTGCATCATCATAAACATGAAGGATTCTAGAAAGTTAGAGAAACATCATCAGAGATTTTGTTGAAGTTTTGTTGTACTTCGACTAAATTTAGTTTCTCTCCCTATTTATAGCAGTCATAGCATGTATAATTCAACAAATAAAAGAACTCATTGACAAATAAAACGCAGATGTATAATTCACCAGATAAAACAAGAAATAAAACTCAGAGTCTCAGACTTTATTATTTTGTAGACTACATAAAGTTTTATCTGTATCAATAAGCTTTGCATATGTTCAAAAATGAAAGTATCCGGTACAAAAGAATAGCCACAATCTAAAACATACTAGTAATAAATATCTCAGTACCTCACAGTAAGAATTTTGATATATTTATAGAAGACCATTGTCAGCGGGGTAACTGCCAAGTACCCTCATAAATGTTGCAAACTCCTGCCACGTAGTACAATTGTAATGCTCACCCATCAAATTTAGTATAGTTGCAACCAGCCTGCAATGTTCAAAAAACAAAGAACATATACCTTCAGATGACCAAGAGCATTTTGTGCTCTTTCGTCTGCCATAGATGCTTCAAAATCAACATAGAAAAGATAGGGAAAGTACCTGCATGCAAGAATGCGGTACACAATTAATATAGGAAAAATAACTGAACGCTTATAAAATTTGACAATAACATTTAGAAGTCGAGTGCAATTTTATAACAAATCTGCAGTCCTAGTTACATCAGGATCTAGGTTGTTTATTTTGTGTTGAGGAAGGACTACAGTTATCTTAGTTATATTCTAAAGTGAAAGTTACGATTATCACAAAACTATTATCACAAAATTATGAATGTGATACTTGATAATAAATACAACATAAATAATGGCTGTACAACTTTCGATAAATCTACTATTTCACCAAAATCACCTACAAATCTAAATTATTAACCAGATGACACATCTTGTAATGCTACAAACACATATAAAACTGAGAAGAATTGTAATAGACACAATTATGAATGCATACTGGATTTTTCACTGGGAAGAAGCTTTTAAATAATGGGAACTTGCTGCACTTACTTAGGAAAGCCGTTCGCATTTTCCTCAGATGTTGGTAAAGCCCGCTTCTGCAGTGGACGACTTTCAATCTAGTCATCAGAAAAAGTAAATGTTGCAATTGAGTTATACACGAGAAGGATAAAAAGTAATCCTGAGAGACAAAAGAAGAATTCACCTTGGTTAGATTTATATTCCTCATAGCAAATACAGCTAGTGCCTTAAAAAGCATCCCAGGACCTTCCTCCAGCGAGAAAACTATACTTGTCTATGCACGAGTAAAATAATGATTGACCGAGTGGGTTAGAGATAAAATGCATGGCAAACGGAGATTAACATTCTAAGATAGTTAAATTTAAAGTCAAAATTTAATTTTTTAGTCACACTCATGGCTGCTGATTCTGTTGTTCTAACCTTGAAAGGTTTGTTAGTGCCTGGTATGATAGGCTCTCTGGCCAAGACAATGAATCGAGTGACATTATCAGAATCATCCTGGAAAGACAATGTGGACAAATGAAAGAATGTTTCAACTTTCCAGTCTATAAAAACTACTTATGCTAGTAAAAATAACTACAAACTCCATGGACAAACCTGAATGTCCTGTGCGAGTATATCTAAACCATAGATTTTGGCAGCATTAAAGCTAGCAAACTGCCCCAGCATCATTAAGTTTATGGAAAGCAACATGCTACAAGTTCGAAAAAAATTAACTATGAGGCTATATAATAAAGCTGAACACAGTTACTGATAAAACTCAAATCATTAAATACCTTCGCGGCACCAGCAGTATCATCCACAGCTTCCCTAACCAGGCCCAACTTAGTTAAGGTATTCTCGCACTGCGCAAGAGCCTGCAGCATCAAGAGTTACAGACCATAAGCTTCATCTTCCAGAGACGATAAATTGGGTTTATATAGTTTGAGCTACCTGCGGATGACTAAGAACCCTCGTAAGGTCTCCAATCTTGATACCAGGATTAGCTAATAAGCAATGTCGTATTGAAAGTTTGACTTCTCCAACAATATGCAATCTGTGACGAAGTAGAAGATCATAGTTCCTGTGTATACTGCCGCCCAATGAATTTTCTATAGGCAGAACCGCTCTATCAACAAGCCACCTTTCAACCGCCTGCAGTAAGAACTCGATTTAGCATCCCACCACGATGTGAAAGGCAGTTTTGTCATCATGTAAAAACAAATAATAATATATAATCTGGGATTTGCGTCATATTTCAACTGCATCACAGAATAATTTCAAGAAACAAGTTAATCTACCACACCAAATAAGACATTACATTACTTACTTCAAAAGTTGTGTCAAATTGTTCACATGGCACTGCTTCACAATTCGGATAAGCCTTCTCGGCCGCAGACTCGCTGTATGCACCTCGAACACCCTTCAAAGAAAAAAAAATATTAACCAACGTCAGAACCATATACAAGTCTAAACATATATAATGCTTAGGACTGTAAATGAGTTGGGCTATTCGTGAGGTACTCGAATCTTGACTCGATAAAAGCTCGTTCGAGCTCATTTAGTGAAGCTTGTTAACTAAACGAGTCAAAATTGAGCTTTGCAATATTCAACTTGTAAGATTGTGAACAATGTCCAAAAATTGTAAGAATATAAAATTATTAATTTTGTAAAACTTATATTTTCATAAGTAGAATAAGCCTTTTAATTACCTTTGTTATTTACACGAAAAGATTGAATTTGAGTATGTATGGTATTTGATGTGCTTAAATTGATTATTATATTTATATTTAGAAAATTCGATAAGAATAGACTAAGTTTGTGAACATGTAAGTATTCAATAAAAAAGCTCGAAAATCAACCCGATACTAAATTAGTCATACTTGAGTATAATAGGACTCGATTCAATTACACCCCAGTCAATGCTCAATTGATTGTAAAACTCATTGAGGCATTGAGTACAACATCCAGACATTGCACTCCGTGCAATTACATGTTATACAGTAAGCTCCAATGCTTGCACCCTTCATGCCGACAATTTCAGAGAAAAAAAGAAAAAAGAGCAAAAACCTGATATGCGACCCGTAGGCGAGCGCCTTCCGACGCCAAATTCGACAATTGAGCAGCGGTCAAAGGCCCTGAATCAACCAATAATTCGAACACAAACAGGGATTAATAAATTGTTAATCTCCTCAGAGGCCGAAAAGTGTAATACGATAAAATGAGACGCACGCGGAAGCGATGGCGGAGAATCTCTAGCACTAAACTCATAAGGCGAATCCTGCATGAGCTTCTGCAGCTCGATTGCTTGGGTTTTGTCACTGTTGCTTTTGCTGCTGATGCAAGCGCGAAAACGGATGCCGCGACATCGTATAATTGGTTTAGCGGCGAAGAAAGAGTTGCAGTCAGGGCTAGGGTTTCGGATTTGGGGATTGAGAGGAGTGATTGGGGATCGAGACGCCATTGTCGATGCAGGTGATGATGATTGAGAAATAATCCAACTTTTTATTTAACGCAGCGGCTACCTTCAAATGAAATGCTGCGGTCAATTACGACTAGCGCTTTGCTGGTCCTCTACTACTGGATCTGGAATTTAATTTAATTGTATGTGTATATAATTTAATTTAAATTAATAGCGAGTAGTATACTTAAATATGGAATCTTAAGGTCCAGTCAGCAATAGTCAACAAGAAATCTGCCTCCTTCTAATATAATATAAATGTCTTGTACAGTCAATTCATCCCAAAAATAGTTGGTTGGTTTAAATGACTGAGGAAAAGGATTGTTCAAGGGATGAGATATTTTGGTCCAATTCGACCTTAAGTAAATACTTGGAGTTTAGGTGGATTGATTCAATTAAACCATGATCACATGTTATTTTTCTATTACAGTTGTAACATTGCAGCGTAATAAAACATTGTGATGTAAATTTGTTGATGAAGCTCATCATTTTTCATCAAATTTTAAATTATATCGTTGCATTTGATGCATTTTTTTTTTAGATAAGAAAAAAGCTAATATTGATCATGAGTTAGAAATATATTCAGGTATTGTTGAAGCGGACTAACAATATATTTTTATTATTTAAATTTATGAATGCATAAATGATTAATGATTGTTGATCTTTGAGATTCTTAGTTTGAGAGAACATTTTTTTGTACGTAGATTTGCTGATTCAAGAGCAAAAGAGGATTGAAATATCTAAAATACGATAAAAAAAAATTATAAAAATATCCATAAGTTTTATCTTTCGAAAATAGTAATAGTTTTCTCCATAAATCAATATCATACATTGGTATAATGACATCATGCTTAACATTTAATCCTTTACAACCATCCATACACATCAATTTTGTTTTCTATCAACCTCATTTTATAAAAATTAATAGTGTTTCTATGCTTTTAGGAGCCTGTTTTATTTATTCATGGAGGAGGCATGAACTGAACCTTCACCAAGGATTTAAACCGGTCCGATAGATTATGAGGCATGCAAATCAATGGTTTCCGCCACTAAAAGTATTGAAATTATTGGAAAATTTTAGCGTTCTCTCTTTTTTATTTAGTCCGGTTTATAGTTTATTCGTTCATTATTTATTGCTCTTATTTATCATAAATGTTGTGAAGTGAAAAGTGATGTATTGGTCCAGCCCAGCTCTGAGTGATAAATGGCACAGCCCAGAAAATTGGACTACATTTGTTGGATCTCAAAAGGGCCAAATGTCGGCCCAAATAAAATATCTGTTTTATTTGTGTGTTTATTTTCTGTTTTATAGTTGTGCTAGTTAAATTGGCTAGCACTTTTTCGCTTTGTTTATTTAAAAATAAAAATAGCAGACTGTTTTAACTTTTATCGTGCAACTATTGAATTCTGCTCGTTTCATCTGTTCGTACAAATTCTTATTTTCAATCAATTTTATAATCATATATCATTACTTTTAACAACAGGTTGTTATAAATATTTTATTTTGTATGTGGACATTATTTTAATTATTTATTTAATTGTATTTTGTAAACAGACTTATCTGAAAAATGAGAAAAAACAGTTTTCATTTTCTCTTGTGCCGTTTCTGTGTGTTCTCTCTTCTCTTTACTGTTTTCTTCTGCATAATTGTAAATATCTTTTTTTCCCATCATTTTATGAGTAAATATTATTTCACTCAAACTTTGAGTTGTTAACGGAAGTGAAATGTGACAAAATATTGGCAATAATATTTGTTGTGAGTGAATAAAAATGCAACCAATCATCATAAGTCGCATCTATCTATTTGCTCCAACTCAAAACAGCCCCAACATTCATCACATGAACTATCCACCATCATTCTTCCCATGTGTCCATAAACAATAATAATTTAATCAATAAACTTTATGTCATTTCATCTCATTCACTCTTACTGAACTCAATAACTATTACTCAACTAACTATCATTTAATTTTAATGCAGCCATGATTTAGAGCACACATTCTCCACGTCACTCTCCTTCGATACGCCATCTACACCACATAAATGAATCTCAAAATTCTACCTCGTACAAACATGTTGTACGATTAGTGTTACGTTAATTTTAAATTCCTGCCTCTCTGAATTATTTTTTTTTTAAACATAGTTTTACCATCAGTATAAGTTATATGAAGCATCGATCAAATTGGGTATTTTGTATTACACGTACATCAGAGATTAATCAAATATCATCCAAGAAAGAGAAATATGGTATAATTAACTAATAATAACAAAAAAATTACAAATGGTACGGGTTCACCTTCTTTTCAGCTATCCATATTTGCTATTGCTAGTCAATTAAAAAGTGTTGATATACCTCTTGCACATAGACTGTAAAACGTTTTGAGCAAATTATGAGCAATATAAAGACAAGTATGATATTTGGGTACACCATACATACAAAATAAAAATAGTTATGCAATGTCAACAACTTGTTTTTTTCTAAATAACTTATATATATGACACAATCTTCAGTCACTTAATGTTCTACAAATACCAAAGCCGTATTTACATATTTATTTATAATCATCTAAAAATAACCCAAGCACAATGTTGCCAATTAGAATAGCATCCAATATACAGAAAAACATGTGCTACATCGCCTAAATGAATTAGACGGATCTAAATAGTTCATTTGCACCAACCCAAACACATATTCGATCTGGATTGTAAATAAAATAAACGAAAACCACTGCTCATTAGTGCGTTGTGAATAACTAAATCTAAGACAAATTATAATTAAATCATGGCATTGTTTACTCCATTAAGCCACCCTTATTACTTAACATGATAAAATAATGCCACAAAACCTAAACACGAGACATAATAAGCCAAATTAGTTAGCCGTGGCGTGAGCGTCACTCTAGTTTGTTAATCTCAAAGATACATTCCTCTACAGTCGGGTGCACGCAAATTCGTGTGGGCTAGTTGTAGTTGGGGATCAGATGCGGGCGGGCGCATGGTAAGGATGAGGAAACGGACAGGGCGATGATACCTTACTTCGGAAGGGAGAAAACTGGAAGGGGGGAAAACAAATGTGGGGGCCACGCACTAAGGAAGCGATGATTACGATTGATTTGGACAGTGTTCTTCTTCCTCGTAAACTGAATTATTCGTCATCTAGCCGCAGCCCGCACTCCACGTGTACGTCCGCCAGTTATACTGTGGGCCCTCTCTCACCGACCACCACCTAGGGGTGGGCCCCCCACTCATCCACCTACTTGCTCACTGCTTCACGTTTCTCAACCGATTTTGTGTAAGCTCTCGACTATTGTGTCATTGCTGATATATTATTTTTCCATTTAAACAAATTACTATTTTCACATTTGTTAATTCAGTTTATAATTAGAATGATCGACTTACATAAACTACATAGATTTTTTTATTCAGGAAAACTGAATATTAATCCTTGAGTATTTGATTTAATGCAATTACGAAAAAGTATTTGATTATTAAGTTTTGGAAATGTCGTACATTTGTACACTTTGGACCATGAACCCCATGATATGTCACATTGTTATCATGTCTTGTAAGGTACTTGAAACTGCCACATCCTTTTTTTTTCCTTACTAGATCCAAAATATTACTTGCTAGAGTTACATAGTTTGGAAAGAATTAGAATGATTGCTTAATGTTAGAAGCAAAAGAGGTTAATCATATGGGCCGATACTACACTTGAGCTTATGGTATCAGTCGATCCTCGGCGATACGAGAATTTTTTTAATATGGGTATTTGATCAAGAGTCTCATGTTAGAATTAAAGTGATATTTATGCTATTGGAGCCCCCATGACAGATGAAAAATCTCTCAAATGTGATATTCAATTTGAAGCCCCCACGACTCTCAACTTTTATATCCACCACTGTTAATGACGTTGGTGTGGATCTTCTATTACATATTTGTGTTACATTATGCATTTTTTTTTTATCATTTTTTACTTCATATTTATTTTTTAATTTTAATACACTTTAATTTAGTTTTACCATCACTAATGCTTAATTTAGTTTTACCATCACTAATGCGAATATCCAGATCCAACTATGACATATAATATCTTTTTAGAATTATTTTCAATTATTATTATTTTAATTGATTGTTTTTTAGAAGATAATTAATTATTTTCGAATTATATTTTAGTAATAATTATACACAAAAACATGCAAGCAGAAAAAATTAAATCCGAATCTTATATTAAAATGTTTTGACATATCTCTTTACATTTGAATCTCGCCCTCACAATTCTAAATTTTAAAATATGTCACTTTATGTGCCTGGGTGGAGAGGGTTATATCCTCTATAATAAGGTAGAATTAGCATGTGATGCAATGAGATAGAAAAACATTGGAATCAGAGAATAATTTGATAATGCTTTTTTATTATGATGCATAGTATCATATTAATAATGCATACGCGTTAAAGTATCCGTACCAAGTATATATGAGAGCACTCGTACAAGCTCACTCTAAACATAAATAATATAATTAATGCATTTAATTTAATAATGACTTTAAACAAATAGCCAACCCTCCCAATTTACTCGGACCATTCTAAGAAGTTATTTTACAATGTAAATCAATAATTAGCATGCTTTTTCAAAAAGAAAAGAACAAAAATACAGGATCAGGAACTTGAACCATGAATTGCTTAATTTCTTTAGTTGGCATTATTTATTTATAAAGTATATCTGACTCAATGTAGAGACTCTCTTCAACTTTTACCATTAATTGTATGTTCATTTGTGCAGTAGTGAGATAAATATAATACATCATATAGAATCATAGTTACACTGACCGACACAGATACATTTGAGTGTGATTCAAAGTACTATCCCAGAAGTAAAATGATATTCATCTAGAGCCATGAATGCAAAATCACTACAATTTGAAACCAGAAAACCACGTTTCTTTAAGAACAATTGTGGCCAGAATTCGGACAAATATAATAGGCTTGAATATGAATAATAAAGGTTGCACTTGCACATATAATTGTGGGTTTTAAAAATCCTTCATTGTTCAAGATAAGCTTTATTTATTTCCGTGTATTTCGCTGATTTTGTATATTTACATCCCTTAGGATCTCTTACATAATCTTTTGATAAGTACTTGATAACAAACAACATTAATAAAAACCTTCTAAGATCCGACAAAGAGTGGCCCAATTTTCATTACCGGCCACTTTATAGGAATAAGAGAAGGAGACATAAAAAAATCACGAATATCAAATAAAAACACCCACACCCACCTCCCTCAAACGAGTCGACAACAAGTAGCAAGACAGAATTTCAATTGTAGTGGGCATGAAATATTCTTGAATAGGACAATAGGACGAGAGTGTGCTGTCCGAAAATTCAAGATTTGCACAAAATATATTTGGAATATCTTGTTATATGTTCTTCCCATTTGTTATTTACTTATTTTAATCAGCTGCAAACATCAATCTTTTAATTTCCAACGAGCTCGTATCAATTTTTTTCAATAATAAAAAGTAAAATACGAACATTTATATATTTTTTTAGTACAACATATCAAATAAAAAACATTTCTAGTCGTAACTGTTTTTTATTTATGAAAACTAATAAAATTGGCCTTAGTATGAATGCATTTCCATTTTCACGATGTGGTCAAACGCATGTCTAGAGAATGGACAACATTTAAACAATGCTTTTTTCTGCACCAATTAAGTAACTTGATTTGTAACGAAATTTAGCATACTCATTTGAGAAAAGGACTTGCACTAATAATTTAAATATTTGTAAGTTTTTATTTTTGTGTATAACAGTACTATGATTGACGAAAGCATTTAAAAGATTTTGTAAGCCTAGCATCACTTTCTTTTGTTTTAATAAGATTAAGTTCATCATTTGGCAACAATCTCATCTTCTCATGTTTGTATATATGCGCCTAGCAACTTTGTTGCTGTCATTCTGCTTCTTCTTGCATAAATTGCTAAGTGTTGATCATCACTAATGATAGAATCCAGAAGTCGAGGAGATTATCAATACGAGGTTAATTATTACATAATTATAAGATGCATAAATTTTATTTTTTTTTCCTTTATTGAAAAGTTATTTATCTACTCTTTTTTGTGCTTTCCACTAACTATTCATACTTGCAACTATAAGTCCGTTTTGTGGAAGCAAAAATGAGATTATCTCACCATAATTTAAAGAACCTCTCTTATCAAATAGTTCAAATAAACGGGATAATTTGGGAATTAGAGAAATTTTCATACTAATTTTTTAAAACTTCATGTATTCATCAAGTTTAACGTATAACATATTAATACTCCTTCAATTTTATTACAATAATAATTCTTCCACACTTTAAAGAATTATTAAAATGTAGATGTGTCTTTTCTTCAAAATTATCCTTAATATTTATGAATCTGATTTTATAATATTTTGGCTAAATAGCACATTTCTTATAAAATAGTTTATTGGTAGCAATAGATATACCATCGCTCATTCACAACTGAATTAGCCCTTGTTGCTAATTACAAGAGCACCTACAAAAGAAACAATTATATCTTTGTTGGGATTTTATATTTTCCGAAAAAAGTGGAGTCTGGAGACCTATATTACAACATCCATTTGAAAGAATTCAAATAAAATTGTGTAATTTAATAATTAGAAGCTTCAAGAATTAAAGAGCAAACCGTAAGAGGTTTCCAATGCAGATTCTTTTCTTGAGTGATATAGCATATCAGCATGCCATATGTTATGAAGGGCACAGGTCCCCAGCTCAGCTTTCACTTTGCCTCACCCACTATTTTCATTTCATTTTTTCTTTCATTTTGACTGGAGGAACCACAAATTGTTGACCGGTCAATTGATTTGACTGATGCTGATTGCTCATTATATGCATTGGCCCCACATTGTCTTACTGTGGTGCATCTACACCTGGTCCACCACATCTTTCTTTTTCGCACAATAAGTATAATCATCCATTATCCACCAAATTCAGTCATCCCTCCACCAAAACCCTAATTTATATATATATATATATATTTGTTAGCCTTGAATCTAGGCACACCCTAATTTTACTAATTTGTTTGAAAATATAAGAAAATTGATGCAAAATCAATCATGAAAGCATGGAAACACACTATGTTTGGTTACTTATTTAGACGTGGAGCGCTACCAAATCAAATTATTCTCTAGAGATAAGACCCAATTATAAGAGCAAGCATGTATCTATCTAAATATTTATCTATATATATATTATAATAAAAGATCACGAGCCCTAATTACATAATTCACGCAATGTGTCTAAATTACCCCCAAATCCTACCTTTGGGCAAAGGTTTACCCTTTGAACTCCCCAACCGCTGAAGTCGGTTCATCACTCTATATTGCTGAGCTGTGTATATATTGCTTCAAACTTCATACATAACACATAATTCATATCCTCTTATATGAGATCAACTTCTAATAGACAATTAATTGAAGGTTGATCCAAAATCACTTGTAAAAATAACAATTAATGAGGAAAGAAATTCTAAATTGTGATTTTTGTTTGTGTTCCTATTAAGATGTGGATCGGAATCGATTTACTTGGAAGATGAATTACGAACGGGTTCAATTATTTGTCCTTTGAAAAAATGTTGAGGAAGGGAAAACACAAGCCATTTTCATGGATCCCAAGAGAATGTTAGGGTGGGATCAATGATTGTCTGTTTATGATCATACGTGGCAGGGACAGATGATGACAGTGTTAGAATATTTGTTGGGTGGCATTGATTTTCCCACCATTCCAAGAATCTTGGTCCCTTCAAATTTACTGGTAATATTTGGAAAAACAAATTTAATAAACATCTAGAATACATGGGTGCTGACTAGCTAAGTGTTAGCTAGAGCAGCTGCTTCACTTCTTTTTATTTTGATTGGCTCATTGTATATTCCCAGTGGATTGCATGTGTAGCTAATTTCATATCTTAGTGGATAAGGGAATTCCACCAATCATTCATTACTTGAATATTACTGCTTTGTAGTCACATTTATGTTGTATGTGATGTCATAATCTAATCAAACAAATTCAAATTAGGGTGTTTATTTTCATTTTAGTATTCTTGAAGATATGTTGGTGATGCACTCACCATTTACACTCATGCTAGTATTTGTATTCCTACGCACATCAAGAATCATGAACATGACACTGGATATGTATGAATTTTTTTTAGAATTCGGAATAAGTGCTTCAGAATTTAGTTGGTCGATCCATGCATGTGTTTGTGTGAATTTAGCTTCTATTTGAGTAAGCAACAAAACTAGTTTCAATATCTTTTGATCCCCATCGATTTATATACCCATGCAAGGTGGAAAACACATTTTCGATATCTAATTAATATAGCTAATTTTGCGATTAAAAATGCTATATTTTCACGTTATAAGTGTTATAAGCTTATCTAATTGTAAGTAATTTTGCGGTTAAAAATGCAACATTTTCACATTAAAAGTGTTAAAAACTATTGACAAAGACATTTATATATGGGACAAAAATAAAAACATGAAATTAAATGTAATTTATTTGGACTAAAAAGACAACGAGATTGTGTTCAAATGGAACAGTTTTGTTATTTTTACTTAGTTTTCATTTCCCTTTTCCTCGCATTCATTAAGTTAAACTTTTGTTCGAAATGAGAAGCTTAAGAAAAGGAAAAAGTACATTCCACAAATGGTTAAAAAGACCTTTTCTATGTTTTCGTGAAGTAAAAATGAGATTGGTCATGAAATCGAATAGAATGTTGATGCAAATTGATTTCTGTGTGAAGATTCATTTTATATCTGCTTTTTAGGTGCATGTGACAAGATTTGACGTATCAAATATCAATGTTATAAATGTAAATAAGCCGTATGGAATCTTGATCAGCTTTGCATTATAAAATTCAAAAGTAACAACGCCTTAATTAATTAGAACTAAAGTTTCATGCATAAACGTTGTATTATAATAACTAGCTGCGTACGAAGTATTTAATTCGTACTTAAGCTGTTGCACATTCGTATGTGTGTACACACTACACAGTAATAATGCTATATAGAAAAATTCGTGGCATTTATTATTAAACTATAAAATATTTCTTAGTAGGTACGCGTGAGGAAATAAAACTTTTCAAAAATAAAAACTGCGTTTCATAGGAAGAAAATAATTTTATCTATTAAATACTTGCATTTAATTACCCACAAAGAAATTAAATTGTTCCGGTCAAAATTATTAATTCTAAAATGTATATCAAATGTTTCATAGTTGGTATAAATGAGTAAATAACCATAAATACTGTCCGAATCCTATATGGTATCTCCGAGTTATATTTTAGATCATGCTTTAAAATAAGGACGGTCATCACTAGCATACATTCACACAATAATTGATTTTAATAATTATTTTCAAGATAGAAAAGCTATTATTTACTCCAACTGGCATTATAAACACGAAATTGATTAATTAAAATAAAGTATAAAAACTAAAATTGAAAAAATGAATTAGAATATAATTACATTCACAGAATTAGAATGAGCACACTTTTTTTTAAAATTTTTCATAATATTTAAGTTACAATCACCTCATTCAAATATATCCACATAAATTCGAAATCTTAACTTTTAAAATCATAAAAGAATATTTATCCACTGCATTACGAGCAAATTCGGAGCACACTTTTATATTTCTAATGAGTAATGAGTACATGTTACAACATATTAAGATGGCGTTCTCTGAAAACAGATATGTTTGGAAAAAGAAAACGTTATTATGGTGACGCATACAAAAACTGGTAAGATTTGTCCATTCAAACATAGGGTTGCACGTGGCAGAAATATGGAGCAACCTTTGGTTGGAAAAAATTTAATCGGGTGGACGTAAAGTAAAATGATTAAATTCACTAATTACATCAATTGGCACTATCACCGTTTAGACATAATTACATAATGTTTAATGATGACGATGCATATGTGTGCATAGATACATATTTAAAATTGGTTTTATATTTCAACAGTAGACATCATCATATATAAAATTATCGAACGAGATAGCGTTATGGTTCGAAACCAGCTTGTTGTTTGGTAATTTCAACATGTTTAAGAAGAAACGAGGGAGTTGAGATGTTTTGAATATTTTTTTCTTGTCATTAGTGTTTGTGAGATATACATTATTTATAGAGATGCTGTATAACAGAAAAAGAAATAATATCTTAACAAATTCCTATAATTCCTATAATATCTCAACTAATCTTGAGGCTGATTTTTTCCTTCCGTTTCTGATTTGATCATATCTTCCAACACAGCCCAACTAAAAAACAAAATAATTCATTTTAGAGATATGAAGTTAATTATTATTATAAAGCATTAAAAAAATTTCTGTAACTAAAATATATTTTTTTAGAAGGCAACCAGTACAAACTTTTAAATATTTTGTTCCGGTGCAATGGTTTTCAAATGGGTGAAATTAGTGTGTGATTCTTGCATCTGTTATTTTTATTTGGTCTATTTTCTATTACCATGATATTTATATATATTTATATTTGTTTTTCTACAATAATATAGGTATCCGGTTTTTGAAAGTATGCATATATATATTCTTTATGAACATCTGTACAAATGAGTGACTGACTTTGTATAGTGATCGTGTCATCCACTAGAGAAAAAAATATATATTTATTTGTGTACGTAGGTTGCTAATTCATAAATGTATTTAATATGAAAAGTCCAAATTAATTAACAATTTTAGATTTAAAATATGAAAATAAGTAATTTTGTTGAATTCCATGTATAAACGAATATAAAAGTACAAGCACTTTGTTTGGCAGCAAAAAAGAGTCATAAATGTTCCGATTTGTGACATGCAGTTAGTATTATGACAAAAAGTTTGACAACTTAAAGTTGGTTAGAGCATATATACTGTGATCGATAAAATCATATGATTACGTTGAAATATAAAATTGATCTACATCAAATATAACCTAATAACTCCTAACTTATTAAGAGTCTACAATTCTTGTGTACATTTTATTCTTACTAACAGCAATAGGTATACGTGAACATCCACATGCATATATACACTAAACATGTTCATATTTCATTTTATGTACAATAATCGGATGTAAAAAATAAATATATTCCACCCTATAAAATATCTACAAAATCATCGAAATAAATATCCAGCTTTTGAAGAATTGAAAGAGATAAAATATGGACAAAAACGATATGATAAGGGACCAATCTATGAGAGAGAGGTATGCACTTTGTATCCACACAGCACATTCCCATGTCCACCATTACTTTTTGATATTAGACATATCTAAATTTGTAATCACATTTTCGAAACATTTTAATTAACACAACTTTATTTCTTTTGCAATAACAAAATCATCAAATTTCTTATATGGGTATTTTTTCCCTAAATATACAAGTTTCATTCAAAAGTATATACAAGTGTAATTGTGACTAATTATATCTAGAAGTTCAATCCGTGATGTATGTATAGAATTAAAAACTCGAATACATATCAAGTGTTCAAAACAAGGAGTATGTATATCGATTCAAATATTTCACTTCGATTTGGATAATAATGAAGTCTTAAGAGACGTAAACATAAATTCCCAAAATTAGCTATAAACTTAGTTAGGGTTTAAAAAAAAAAACGTTGAAAAATCAATAGACCCTCTATAAGGTACTCCTAATTCGTCTATACGAATGTTATTGAAGTTCATTTTTTTCAAAGAGCAAAATATTACTTCCTATAATTCCTTTTAGTATTACCGATATACATTATGGGTTCCATCATAGTACGCATAATTGCTTTAAACGAGTTTAGTGAAAACGTATTGTCACAATAAAATGGCAATATAAAAAAAATTACTAAAATGTAATAGGAAATCCTACTACATCTAAGTGGCTAGTACTCATCCCTCTCATACATAGAATGAAGACCACGCCATGTTGGTCCATCTTATGTGAAAGGGATGGACAATGCCCACATACGTGCACGTCGTAGAATTTCCGGACGAATTGAATCATACTACCGTAAAAATTAATAATTGAAAGCAAAGAATAAGGTTATTAGCCAAGTACAACACATCGTCGTACAGCGTAGAGTGGGTGCCTGCGCCCGACAGAAGGGGGCGAGATTATAATCCCCCCGAGTATTTAGTTATTCGGCGATTAATTGAAAATTGAAAGCTATCGCTGCGTGTGCGTAGGTGGGACCCCCAAAGAACAGCGCCTCGTGGTCCCCACCCCTTGCTAGTTGCGCTCCCACGCTGCTGGGTCCCACTGGGCCCCAAATCCCAATTGAAATTCCGCTGTCTCACTCTCTCTCTCTCGCTCTCGCTCTCGCTCTCGCTCTATACATACATGCCTGCATACAGCCAGCCCAACTAGACTGCTTTTTTTCGTTTTTCTCTTGCGTGCCAACTCCTACATACATATTACTTGCACACATCCCAGCACAATCTTATAATCATTACTGCTCTTCTCTCTCTATCTATACACACACATATGTATGTATTGATAGCCACTTTTTCTCTGAATATATATATATATATATATATATAAGTATGTGCGTATAGGTTGAGGTATTAGCCTCAGTTTCCTTTCCCATTTTCTCTGAGATTTGAGCATAAGCCTATATCATCAACCTCTCTCTCATCTTTCTTTCTCTTTATCAGTATTTTTGTTGAGCTGTGTAAAGCTGAGAGTTCTTTAGAAGAAGAAGAAGAAGAAGAATAGCTGTTGCATGGTGGGATGGATTCCTCAACTGCACACCAGGTCCCTTATTTTCTTTTAAGGATTTAGCAAAAAATACTCCACTTTCTTCAATCACTTTACTCGTCTGTGTTTTTCCACTTTTGCGATGATTTTAGGTTATTTGTCGGTTTTCTATGCAACAAATCAACTCTTACAGTTTATGAACAGAAAAACCTTAATCCTTGATTTGAATCGCCGGATTTCTAGGTTATCCAAATTTATTTATTTGGTTTTCCCCCTCTACATCCCAAATTCTGATTAGGCTACTAATTTTGTATTTTTACAGATCAAAATCTTGTGACTGAGATTAGGAATATGTGAGACTAATTAGTATATTTGTGGTGCAGGAAATGGGGTTGCAAACGCTAGAGAGCATGTTGGCGTGCACAAAAACACAGCAAGAGAAGAAGCCAAGGCCAGCTGATATGCAGGCTCTGAAATGCCCTAGATGCGA
>AYJT01094533.1:0-10974 GCA_001278415.1 Ocimum tenuiflorum | reverse complement strand
CGGCGGAGCTGGCCGCCGCCATGGATGGATGCCTTGATCGGTACCATTATTTTTACGGGTCGGATCAGCGGGTATGGGCTTGCATCGGCGAACTCGGCGTCGGACTCACCCGCGAACCCGGTTTTCACCAGGTATGATTTTCTCTAAATATTTTCATATTTTTTTTCCCTTATGAATGAAAAATTGGTTAAAAATTAACAAAATGGATCAAAATTGTGAAAGGGAAAATATTCATATTCTAAACTATAATAATTTTTCCAAAAACAATACACACTATTTTAAATTTTAGATAAATATAGTTCAAATATGGGATGATAAGCGCACCATTTAGAAATGTTCGAGATTATTTTCCATTAATCACACAGTGAAGTTTGAAAGTTGACTCGATTTTTCGCTCGCACTATTTACAGATGTTCAAGATTATTTTCCTTTAATCATACAACAATTTGGCTTGATTTTTCGAATATGAATATCTTTTGGTAGTTTGTATATCGATTTTTCAATTAAATACAAGTAGTTTGTAAATTTATAAGAATTTTTGAATAACTTGTGTTATTTTGGAAAAAAAGCACATAATTTAGTATATAATATATTGAATATTTCCCCAATTGTGACTAAAAAGATGTCAGTTAATTTTTTTAAGGAGATTTTCGGGTTAGATGGTCTAAATATTTAGACGGATTTTGGTTTTGGTTGATGAAATTGGATTTCGGATTCAGAACGAGTATGCATGTTTAAGACTTGGAAGATTCTTGAAAATTTGTTAGTGCTTAATAATTATAATTAGAATTAGCAAAAATAATGCCGATAATGTGTGTGCTTTTGTGCTCTATTTTCGACATGTGCGCGATATATTGGTTAATGATTTTGTCCAACAATTGCTCCGTCCTCTTTATTAGGCTAACAATTAATTGATAATTCTAAGTCCTTTTTTTCCTCCCACGTTTGAAAGAAATTAATTTCTAGTTATAATTACACTCACGACTGTCAAACATAGTAATAAATATTCGATCTTTCTGTCCGTAATTAAATACAATTACGGATCCTTGCATTACTTTTTTCCTATTATTGAAAAATTATGCATATCTATTTTATACAACTCAGTAAATTGAGTCTTTATTGCAACTTTTGAAATCCACATTCAAAGTGTTTTAGCAAATTTCCCTTTTTGAGATATAGTTTTCTTTGGTTATTTCTCCCTTAGTAGTAAATTGTATTTTCGGTCTTATAGGACGTGTCTCGTGTCATTTTGATCCCAATAATTTTTAATCCCAAAATCAAAAAGTCTGTATTTTTGGTCCCATCTATAAATTTTTCATCAAAATATTTTAGTGTAAAATTTATTTTGGTATTTTTAATTCAATTTTGTATTATTAAGAACAATATATGCTAAATATAAGATAAATTTAGCAATCACGAATGTAATTTACATAGTAATGCATTGATTTTGAGACTGAAATTGTAAAATTTTTGGGACTAAAAATAAATTTTTCGGACAAAAATAAAATGGGATCTTATCTTATGGGATTGAAAATGGAATTTAGTTTTTATTTTTGATAAATCCGAATATCCAGAGATGAAATTTCAAATATGAATTTAAAATTTTTTCAAATGTTGACTGAATCATGACTAAAGACAGCCTTTTTCCAAACTTTTTTGATCCCAAGGAATATAGCCGTCAACTTGGTATGTTATAATTGGGGCATGTTGGTTGTGTGTCACTGTCTTAAGGTGACACGTGGACTTTTTAAGGATGGAATTTTTGGTGGGTTTAGATACCGTCACATGGCTGTAGAATTCCTAGCGTCACCTACACATCTGGGTTCCCGCCACGTATCTATTACCTTTCGTTTCTTTAATTGACCCTAAACCCATCCTTAAAAAATTATAAGAAATTGTTGGTTTCCAATTTTTTTAATTTGGATTTATCTTGACATAAATTACTTTTTCGGAAAAAAATGAAGTACTTTTTTTTCTTAAAAACATCAAATTAAATAGAGTCTAAAAGCCCTATTTGTTTAAGTTTTTATTTTTTGAAAAAGTACCTTAAAAAAGTTACGAAAAGTTAATTTGTTGGTATTTTTTGTTCGGGAGAGAGAAAAAGAGGAGATGAATTGTGAATTCTTTTGGAGAAGTTTTTTCACAAAATGAAGTACGCTTATATGCAGATTCTATGCTACACAATTTAGGACTTTGTATTAATTTAAGGAAATAAGTTATGAAATTTTTTTCTTTATTTTAAGTGTAATAATCTTTATTGATTAATACATGTGTGAAATAATGTGGATAGTGAAACTCAATTTTCAACATTATTATATAATAGATGCTAGAAACCTACCTAACGTTTTAAAAGTTAATTTAAATTATAAAAAATAATTATTAAATAAGAAAGTAATGAAAACACAAAGTATAACGGGACAATGGGAAATAAATTTTTAAGTGAGTTATGAAAGGTGTACAATTTTGAGATTTTTGTATTGAATCTAGGACTTTTTATATGACTTTTGGACTATAGCTAGCAGCATAGCACAGGTGTTGAAATATGACTAATTATGTTTAAAAAATATGGTAACAAAGTTCTGTGGAAAGTTGTGAATAATTATTTAAATGTTTATATAATTTTTTATTATTTTGTTGGAGTTGCGATAACATTACATAAGTGATAAAAAGTGATGTAATTGAATATTTGAAAGATTAGATGATTCATAATTACAAATTCATGAAAAGCATACGAAATAGGGATGTGGTCAAATTATTTGGCGTTTCAATAAAGTTTCTAAACAAGTGTTTTCTTGAAGTTTGTTTGTTCTTATTCCCAACACCAAAACGACATTTGGCTAAAGAATCATGCAACTTCAGCATAATGTAGATTGGATTTTTGATGTTTATTTTATTGCGAGTTTGAAATAATATTTTACCAAAAGTCGTAGATGATTTATAGATCTCCTGTTAGACCGCCAACATAAGCGGGTTTGAATTTAGGACCAGGATGGGTATATGTTTGTGTTTAGGACTCATAGCGAGCATGGATTTGGGTTGGTGGAAATGGAGTTATTTAAATCTACCTGAATCAGTTAGGCGGTCTAACACAGGTTTTTGCCGAAGTCATAAGGAAGGGTAGTTGTCGAAAGAATAAAGGGCCACTTTTAGGTAATTTTGGTATATTTTTGTTGTCTAAAGCAACCTAATCTTGATAACTTGATACACAACTACTCAAATTTTTTTTCTTCCCTTTTTTTGTTTGGCTGTTTTGGGTTAAAAAAAAGATAAAAGGGGGTTATATATCTTGATAATTTTGGTACATATGCAATACATGATGTTTTTTAATTAATTGTTGAACTTAGAAGGTCAAAATAACATAATTTTGTGGTTCTTATTAGAAAAATATAATAGATATTAAGTACTGTCATTTGACATTTTAATTTAGGAGATTAATGAATTAAAATCTCATGTTCTTTGAACTTCTGAGATCCTCTGGTCCGCTTTCTATGTCGAGCTTCTTGATACAATATTCTTGATTCTTGATACAATTTTTTTCAGATCGATATCAGAGGAGATCCATTAGGGCTACTAGCAGCGCATCCAATGGCGCCGCTAGTCTCCCTTCACCACCTCGACTCTGTTGACCCGTTGTTCCCGAATCACACCCAGCTCGATTCATTGACAGCCCTAATGAAAGCCTACGAGGCCGACCCCTCGAGGATCCTGCAGCAGTGCTTTTGCTATCACCACAAACACAAATGGTCGATCTCCGTTTCGTGGGGCTACGTCGTCCAGATCTTTCCCGGTTTGTTGACCGCGAAAGACCTGGAGACGCCTCAACGGACTTTTAAGTCGTGGAGGTCGTGGAGCGACGGACCCTTCACGTTCAACACCCGGCCCGTGAGCTCCAATCCGTGCCAACGACCGGTTTTGTTTTATTTGAGCTCGGTCGAGGAGGAGAAGGGAACCGGGAGGACAGTGACGACGTATAAGAAGCTTTCGGTGGAGCCGGTGCATGGCTGCAACGAGGACTATGCTCGTGCTGTGGCTATTGAAAACGTCGTCGTTTCGGGTTCCAAAATGGAACCGCAAGAGCTGATTCAGGTTTGTCTGTCATTCACGAGCATGAAATCATATTTTTTTTTAAAGCATTTTCATATAATACGGTAGATCATAGTGAAGCTTATCGTGCACGAATAATTGAGATGATATTAAAAAAATAAAAAATAAATACAAATGATGTTTTAGGTACACGCATACAAAATTTTATAATGGATAATGTTAAAACAAAAATTTGTAAATTGTCGTCTTGGAATATTTATAATGGAACCAATTCACATGTGCTTATCGTATTGAGCTATGTCGTATCCAACTATGTTGACCCAAAAAGCTTGCTCGAACTCGTTTATATTATTTTCGATATCACTAATAGCAGATACCATAGACTAATCATCATGTTTACATCAATCGAGTTGGGTTGGACATTCTACCCTTCATCCTGAATCAAGCTCGAACTCGAACGAACTTTTAGTGATCAAGCGTGCTCGTCTCGATATTGTTTTACTCGATCGGTTTGATGATGTGTGTGAATTTTGTGAATATGCAGAGCCCAAGGAGGCATTGTTGCGACATGGATGGAAGTTTAGAGCATGGAACGATGAGAATTGGGGTTAGAAAATGTAAACATTCGGAGACTATAACAATTTGAGGATAGCTTTAAGGCCTATAAATTACATATGATATTTGTAAATAATTATCATATTATTCCCCATTTTATACACGAATATATCTAGATATATTAATTACTTTTTGGAGCTAATTAATGATCTTGAATTTTATACAAAATAATGCCTATGTGGGAGTTTCAGCTTTGCATTAGCAAATGGAGAAGCTTAGTTATAGCATCAAAAATTGATACAAGTGATAGTTGCATGTGGACTTAAAATAATCAAATCGAATGGGTTTCACTGAGATTTTCGTAGATGTTAAAATTTTGGTAAGGCTACACTTTACGGCAAGTGGATTTAAAATAGTCAAATCGAACATGTTTTATTGATATTGTGTTTTATTGATATTTTTGTAGATGTTAAAATTTGCAAATTTTGAAAAATCATATGAGATTTTCAAAAGTAAAAATACCATGTTAAAATCATAAAAGTATTAAAAAGTAAGACTAAACTGCGTGAAAATTGTAAAACAAGTAATTGTTATGCTCACTTTGCCAAAATTAAAAGGTTGTCTTAAAATGTCCACTTTTGAAAATTATAAAAGAAATTGTATAACTTAATAAACATCGTATTAATTTTTGCGATCGACATGTTTATCTAATTTTATCACGGTAATAATTTGCAGATAAATTATTTTTTCGAGTCTATTCTATAACTAGAAAGACGAATTCGATTCGCAGACTCAGTATCTAAGAATCCATGTAATAACACCAAATTCATCAAACGTCCATATACTTATACAAATGTCCCATGCCTAAATCATAACATACATAACTCTGGGACGAAAAAGACCAAACTCTGTCTCTCATAAAGTTGCCATAATACGATTAAAAACCAACCCTACTCCTTGTATACGCAACTCCCATCATCACTTCTCGCCGTCGGATCGAAGTTAGCCGCATTTGGATCGGTACAACCTTCGGGCACTGGAATACCAACCTGCTGAGCTGCCTTCCCTGCATCCAAACAAACACAACGTCTCATTTTTTTTTGGTCCCAATTGATCGACGTTTTTGGATTAAAAAATTGCGAAAAAATTCTAAACTAACCATAGAAGATCCCTCTATCAATGGCATCTTTGTTGGCCTCTCCTAGTGCAGCATCTCTCAAGTATGTGTCAGCTAGTTGAACTCTCTTCACATTCTCTTGCTCCCGCACCAACATGAACCCGTATTCTAGAAGCTTCTCCACAGTCATCTTCGGCTTCTCGAAGGTCGGTGGCCCCTCCTTTGAGTTAACGAGCTTGCTCCCAACGTTCTGCACCCCAACAGAGGCCACCCACTTTCTCACTTCGTCATCATACACCCTTGCCCTCAACGCCCCAAAGAAGTCTGCAAGAATGTAGAGAGAGTTATGAGTTTGAATATCACCAATTCATGTGCAGACTTTTAAGTTTTCATCTGCACGTGAAATTGGACTATAAGCAATCTGTTTGTATGGTATTAAAAGGTCACGAGTTTCAAGGTCACATAAGTCTTTATAAAATATATAATTTGACTTTTTTTTCTTTAATTTTTTTGAATGGGAGATTTAAGGATGAGGGGGCTCATGGTCTCTCTCACCTACTTAGAGGTTATAAATATCAACTGACTTAAATACGAGTGACATATATAGTTTCGCCTACAAGTACGTGCAAGATGTAACACATATGCACGTCAAGTGGGACTGGCGGTAGAGTGGTAACAAGTTGTTAGTGATGTTGTTTGCTAATTTTATTTTCATTAAAATGTGACACAAGTTCCAATGTTAATATGCAAAGCACTAATTAGTGCAAAGTTGTGCACCAACTTACCAATAGATTGGCCGGGGAAGGTGTCGACGAGCTTGACGACAGCTTCCTCGGGGACATTGTCGGTGCGGAAAATCCCCTTACAAACTCCAATGCGGTCCTCGCGAGTTGGGGCCCAATAAAACTTCTCCATACGACCGTCACGGATGAGCGGAGCGTACAACGTCGAAAAATCATTTCCTGTGACGATGATCGGGACACGAGGGTTCTCTTGCTTGTTGTACATGCCGGGGAGCTGCACATTGGTGGGCGAATCGGCGATGTTCATGAGGGTGGCGTTGACCATCTGGTTGTTCACGGTGTACTGAGTGGTGCCGCCCATACGGCCGGCACCGGCGTCGAGATCATTAATGAAGAGGCAACACATTTTCCCCTTCTTGATGATGTCAGCCGCCTCACGGTACCTCTGCCTGATGAGCTTCGCCGGCTCTCCGGCGTTGCCACTTTCCAGCTCTCCAGCACTCATCATGATCGGGCTGCATAAGCATGTGTATGAATTTATTTTTTATTTTCTTAAATAGCGGGGAATTTTTGTACTTACTTTATGCCCATTTTGCGAAAGACGAGTTCACATTGGAATGATTTTCCCTGCCCTTTGCCTCCCCAAATACCCAAAATAAGAGGCACCTATATCAAGATTTGGATAATAAAAGAAATCAGTTGAGATCCTCTGTTATAACTAGTTTGTTCGTACAAATTCAGGAGGAATTCTTTGAATTCTTTTACAGGAGTTTTCTTATTTGCAGAGGGTATTGTTTTTTTTAAATAAAGATTCCCCAGCTGGATTAATTATATCAAGTTCTCCACTAAATTTATATATTTGTTGATCGGCAACACTATTTTTTATATGTCTTTTGTTAAACTATTTTTACTATTTTGGATAAATTACCCCTTTCTTTCACTACAAAAATTTTTCATTTTAGCGATGGAATTTCGGGCATATTTTCGGTGCAAATAAAATAACTACAGAACTTTTAGCAATGAAAAATTCATCGCTGGTCCAATTTTTTCTTTCATTTTTTCAAAATCTTTAATTACTTTATTTTTATTTTCAGCGTCGGAAATAGTTCATCACCTAATATTTTTATAATTTTTTTCTGATTTAAATTATTTTTTACTTTTATATTATGAAAAAATTTAACGACGAAAATAGCACAACGAGGTTTTTAACGATGGTGAAATTCCATAGATAATTCTTTTTATTCTTTATTTTTATATTTTAACTATCTTAAATTTGAAATATTTTTAATATTCGGTCGCTCTTATATTTTTAATTTATTTATATTATAGTTTATACTTCATTTATTTTCACACAAGAAATTAAAGTAACCCAAAATCCGTGAAACATAATACAAGAATGAAACAAGAAATCAAGAAACCTAAACTTTTCATACACAAAGTAGGGATGAAGCATCATCATAGTCATCACCTTGATATTAGGTAATGTCATAAAGTTCTTGCTAAGGTGAACAACAAGTTTGTCCATGAATGCAGGGGCAATGTACAATCCATCCATGTTGTTGTCCAAGTTGTACCTTTACCACAACGTATATCAGCAAAATATTCATAATTGAATCCGAATCAAAACCGGCACTCAAAAATTTGTAACAAAGTACTTACTGGCGGAGCCCTTGACTTAAGTAATCGTACGAGTTGAGGATTGCGTCATGAGTCCCCATGCCCATCGGCGCTTGGAAGAGTGTGTCAACCATCCCCTTCCCCCTTGTGATGTCCTGCTGATCATCTGAGACGTCTTCAATCAATCCCTGCCACCTGTCTTTGGAGGTCTGTTTCTGTTCGTCAACCTCCGCCACAACCCTAAAGTTTCCCGAGGAAACCTTGGGGGTGTACGAGGAATTCACCTTCTTCAGGCCGGCGCCAAAGAAGGGCGAGCACGGAGCCACCCCGGCTCCGCTAGTTCCGTTTAAGTTGAGCTGCATTTAATCAAAAAGGTTTAGCTAGTTAAAGGCTAAGAGAGTCTTCAACTAATTCAGATTCTCATTTTCTATCGTGCATATGTATCTTACATTATTTGATCAGATACAAAGTGACATAAAATAATCCAACAACCGTAACTCGTAGTCTGGACCTAAACAGTGCACAACATAACATAACATTTTATATGACAAATATCTATAGATCGTTAATAGTAACAAGCACGAAAGTGTACCGGTATGTGATTGACTGCACCGACGGTGGAGACGGCGGCCGCCATGGTCGTCACAAGCTGAAAATTAGTGTGTTTTTAGTTGCAAGAAGATGTAGAGTGTGTTAACTGTACGAGGAAAGGTGGTGTGAGGAGTTCTATTATAGTATACAGAGAGAGATGTTGGAGTGCCTTTGTCCACACAATAAAGATTGCCATTTGCACGTGGCAAATCAAGTTTGGACTTTTATCATAATTCACAAAGGATTCTTGTGGTTATAATTTTAGCCTTGCTCCTCTTCAATTGAATGATGGGTTTGCGTGTTTTGGCAAGGGTAATTTGGTGAAAATGGCAGGTTCGAGAATAGTTATATTTCATTTTTTTTATATTAATAGTGTCGTGTGTGAATAATATCTTGTTGAGTGCAGTGGTGGCCAAATTGAACCGAAGGCTAGACACGGTTCAAAGCCGTAACTGTGGTTCCAAATAGGCAGACTGATTTTTGAACTGTGAACCGGCGATTCTGGTTCGAACCGGAACCGGCCAAGATTACCCTATTTTTGGAGAAATTGAACCGGAACCAGCGGTTCAAACCGAAACCATGCTCCCAAGGTTCCGAACCGAAACCGAAAGCTTATTTACACGGGTCGGTTCTGATTCCACATATCTTGAACTGTGAACCTACGGTTCCGAACCAGAATTAGCCCGTGGCCACCACTAGTTGAGTGTAGCGATGCACAATGTGCGTAGAGTTGCCAATCACCCAAATTGTTCACCCGAGAATTTTTCGAAATGCTATTAAGACCGAATACTCATACGAACTTAAATCGGACCAAACAAACCGAATCGAGATTCTGGTTGGACTGAAAACCCCCATGAGCAATTTAATTCCAAACAAATATTATAATATTTCGCAGCATATCGAGGTTTTAGCTGAACCGAGAACCCCTGTAGTCGGTCTGATCAGAAATTAGTACAACGTAATTATGTTTACATAAATTAAAGTTTGAGATCGAGTCACTTTACAAACAAAAGAAATGGGGAGAGATTTTCACATCTACCATTTGAAAGAAATTTTAATATTCATAATTCTTTTCAACATCCCTCCATATAGTTTCTATTTGGAATTTATTTCAACATATTTTTATGGTCTAGAATTTTGAAAACTATATCTCTGTCTTTTTATTTTGAGACGTGTCGGAAAAGACTTGTTTTTTTTTTAAATATACATATGAATTTTTGAATTGCTTGGAACTCTCAACTAAACAAAGAAAATACGTGTACAAATGAGATATCTATAAATATCCAACCACAAAAAGAGGAAAGGGACTGAATGAAGATAATTTCCAATAAGATCTATATTTTTATGAAATAGTTTCTTTTTTAAAATAAAAAATATAAAACTTTATTTTAATGACAAATAAGATGTTTTTTGAAATAAATTATTCTTCACCTCTGGTCTATATATCTATATGCTTTGTCTAAAATGCGTACTTTTATGTGAATATCGGGATAAGATCTATATTTTTTTGGAAACTCTTTTTTTTTCGGGGACATATTTTTATGCAACTCTTGAGGCTGGGACTTATCGGTTGTTTTGAATTCCCAAAAAATAAATTATTTTTAAAAAGTTATTTGTTTACAATTTTTTCAGTTAAGAAGAGAAAAATAAATAAAGATGAATTTTGATTTTATGTTGGAAGAAATTCTCCCTCAAAAAATTTTGGCATTCACTTCTTCGAAAAAAAGAAAAAGAAAAACGTAAACAAATGCTTATGTTACTTTTTTACGTAGTTCTTATAATTAGAGTTGTAATGAGCTGATGTACTCATGATTTGGACTCGATAAAAGTTCGTTCAAACTCGTTAAATAGATGATTCAAATTTAAACTTAGTCGTATTCAACTCACAGGCTCGCTAGCAAAAATTAGTAAAAAATGTCAATTTTGTACTTAAATTGATTTATTTTACAAAGAAAACAATAATTAATTTATATTTAAATTCATATTTAAAAAATTCGTTAAGTACGTGAATTTTCAAATATTGGATAATAAAATTCGAAATTGGACTCGGAGCCAAATTTGAGCACAACGCGACTGGACTAACTCAGTTCGATTATACGTCTAATTATAGTAATATTTCTTCTCAGAGAGAAAGAGTTCACCACTCTCATTCATGAGCCATTCGCCGCCGCCAATACCTGCAACTTCATTGACGGCAATGGACCTCATCGATGGATTTCCGGCGACTAAGTTATTCAGCCAGGGCTACTCGTACACTTACGACGACGTCATCTTCCTCCCGCACTACATCGACTTCCCCACCGACGC
>AYJT01094528.1:0-10677 GCA_001278415.1 Ocimum tenuiflorum | reverse complement strand
CTCTCTCTCTCTCTCTCTCTCTCACAAACACACACACACACACACAGACACACACAATTCATCTCCATCTCCTCGCTTCTCTCATTTTGCGATTGATATGAAAAAAAAGAGTATCTTATCCTCTATTATTTTCTCTTGTTTCGTGAATCAGAAATAATCCGGTTTATAGCTTCAACAGGAATATAACAGCTGCTAGTTGATTGTGACTAATGACTATGAGCGATGGGCTTAAATATTATATAATAGAATAAACTTGGCATGTGTCCGATTGATTAGGTTTAACGTTAGATAGATAGATTTAATTTTTAGTGTTAGTATACATTAATATATTTTGAATTTTTAGTGTTAGATATCGAATATTTTAATTGGGCGATAGGCATAGGAATCTACCACATTAAATCTGTCTCTAATCTTAGCTTGTGTGCATGAAACTTTACCATTTGTAGAAGTTATCATGTAAAGACAAGAATTTCATATCTGGAAGGGAACGTCGTTCGAGGCCACCTCGGATGTCACAAGAATTTAATTTTTTTTGCTTTGTGTACTTAATGCATCTCATGTTTATTTCTTCCCATCAGTCCTTGTTTTTTTCTTTTTTTGACATCTCTGTAGTAATATATACCAGTGATTTGTATATAATTGCTTTCTTTATTTACCCTTATTCAGGCCGGGGATTCTCTAATCCAACTATACCACAACTTTATTACTGATTTTGAGACAAAGATCAATCTTCTCAAGCTCGCCCATTTTGCTGTCATAGTTTCTCGGCAGTATTCAGAGAAAGATGCTGCCATAAACTATCTTGAAGGCGTAATTGAAAAGCTCCGTGATACCAGTAAAGCACGTATAGAGGAGCCCATACTTTATATCAAAATGCAGATTGGTTTATATAAGCTTGAGCAGGGAGATAAAAAAGAATGCAAGAAACTTTTGGAAGAGGGAAAGAGTACACTTGACAGCATGACTGACATTGATCCATCTGTATATGCTAGCTACTATTGGATTTCATCGCAATATCATAAAGCCCGGCAAGAATTTGCCGAGTTCTACAGAAGTGCTCTTCTTTATCTAGCTTACACTTCAGTAGAGAGTTTGTCAGAATCATTCAAGCTGGTATGTTATTTTTTATTATGTTTGGTTCTTGATTATCCATAGCACTTTTCTGATTATAAAAGAGTTCGGCTTTTATTTTGTGGTGGTTGTGCAAATCCAGTTGACATGGAAGCCTGAGTCCTTCCATGTTTAAATGTGATTTGTGGTATTGATATGACTTTTGTAGTGGTTTTTACTTCTTATGTGTTTTAATAGTGGTAGCCTGGCTTGAACAATCTTACTCGTCAAACTTGTCATGTTATTGGCCAAGTATCTCTGCTTACATAAATTAGGTATAATTCATATTGGATGTGTTAAGCTGATGGGTTCCCTATCAAGGCCTATGTGAACTTGCGTCCAGCTGAGCTTTGGAGGTATATGTGGTAGAGCAGCTTAGGCCACATGGGCTTGCAAGAACAATTTCTGAAGTTGATATTGGGAGTGGTCGTGGAGTGTGATTTGCATTTGAGGTAGTGAAGACTACTTCAAGGCAGGAATCTTCCTGGGATTTTTTCAATGTCCCATGATATTAAAGTAATATTTGTCTCCAGAGTTATCTTATGCTTGCAGAGGGTTTTTTTAGTGTAGAGGATGCTGATATGCTATGCTTGCAGAGTTGCGGTACTTTTTGAGAAAAGATTCTCCAGTACTTCCATTTTACTTGCATTTATCGTTTTCATGTTGTGATGATCAGGATTACATTGTCATAATTTGTATGATTATTGATTGACGCTCATGATGCTTTCTCGATTTATTTTATTAAAGCTAGTGTCCATGAAAAACTATGGCCACGTGAAAATGCATGCCATCTCTAGTGCTTTGATAGTCTATGGTTGTTGGATATGTCATTGCCAATGAATTAATTGTTTTTTTTTACTGTTCTCTAGGATTTGGCATTTGACTTATCTCTATCAGCCTTGTTGGGGGAGAACATCTACAACTTCGGTGAACTTCTTGCTCATCCAATTGTAAGTAATTTGTTGGTGATAATTCTGATCTTCGCAAAATGACTGCTATTTTTAGCTGAAACATCAAGCAGGTTATGATGCACATTTATTAACATGCAGAAGTTTATGCTTAGTTTACTCATAATAAAAATATCAATGTAAAATTTATATATTTTAACCATTCACTGCTAGTGTACCAAATGTATTTCTCCCTAAGGGCCTACTGATATTGTTATGAGTAATGAAATGAAGTTTGAGATGGGAACGCTGAGCCTGACTTCTAAAATTTTCTTAATTTAAGTAAATTACAAGGGCCTTGACTTCCAAAATTCTACAACCGGAAGAGGAATGTCTATATTTGATGTATCCCAGCTGTACATTTGTGATAGTTAACAGAGTTTTCATTATTCAAGTGGAGCATAAGTTAGTTCAGGCTAATCATGAATTGCAATTTCTTGCGAAGACTTGTACTCTGGAATGTGGAAAACAAAACATAGTTGTTAACATGGTTTGCATATTTTGCATTAAGCATTAAATTGCTCAAGTAGATTAAGTAGAACTTTTACGGTTGGACATTGTTCTAGAGAGTTTTGTTTTATAATGTGAGCAATAAGTGGCATGTTTTTTGGTTAATGTATGGGCTTGTCGATTGAACTAGATCCGAGAGGAGTATCAGGTGTAGGCAGTCTTAAATACTCTAAATAAATTGTATATTGCATGCTATGCTATGATTATGTGCTTTTCCTTCATGCTTCATTGTATATGATGATGGAAGTTTTTTTAGTTGTATTCCATCTTAATTGGGGACTTTATTTGCTTAACTGAAGTGCAAGACGACTGCTGCTGCGGGCTAAATATCATGAGAGTTTAAGTGTTAAATTTTGGTTTTACCACTAATAATAAGTTGTAGTGGAAAGATGGTGTCACCAATAACAAAAAAGTGATAACATATGAAAGATGCGGTGTTTTGATGTAATTGCACAGATGTATTCCCCCATCATGCGTGTTGACACTGTTTCTGCTTTTCGTGAATATTTTCCACTTATTCAACCAGATCCTTTTTTTGGGCGGTGGGGGGTTTTGTCTCTTTGTCCAGTTCAGTCTATGTGTACAATACATCCATTATGTTAATGGACAAGGTTAGAAAGATCCTAGAATGTGCTTTCATGCCTTATATTTAAATTTGTTTTCATGATAACTTTTTTTTCCCCTAAAACTGATGATTTTTCTATGTGCAATTTTGCACAGATAAAAAGTCTAATGGGGACCAAAGTTGAATGGCTTTACTATATTCTTGAAGCATTCAATACTGGTGATTTAGTTCGTTATCAAGAGCTATGTCGTGTACATGGAGCTGCACTGAGTAGCCAACCAGCATTAGTCCAGAATGAGAAAAAGCTTCTGGAGAAGATTAATATTCTTTGTTTAATGGAGATCATTTTCAAGTGAGTTCTTGTTTGTATATATCTAGCAAACTGAGTTACCCTGTATTAAATTCTTCGCCATGGAATTAAAATTAACTCTGTATACTTGCAGCCGGCCTTCAGAAGATAGAACTATTCCATTAAGTATTATTGCTGAGCGAACAAAACTTACTGTTGAAGACGTGGAGTATCTTCTTATGAAGAGCCTTTCAGTAAGTTGATAATATTTTGTTCACGTGCTGGAATTCCATGACCATATATCACGACTGAAATAGAGATGCTTGTTTCTGTGGCAATAACTATAACTCCAACTGTTCAATGTATAAGTTACTGCAATTGTCCCGGAGCCTGGTTGGATTGTATCAGGTTCACATTTGAGATGATTGTAATTGCTTGGTTGATCTCATTGCAGGCACATCTGATCGAAGGAATTATTGATCAAGTAGAGGGAACTGTTTATGTTTCGTGGGTGCAACCCAGAGTTCTAGGGGCATCCCAAATCAAGTCTTTGCGTGATCGTCTGGACAGTTGGGTGGGTAAAGTACACACGGCTTTACTATCCGTAGAGGCTGAAACACCTGATCTAGTTGCAGCATGATGTTAGCTTGTATTCCTTTAATTTGTTCTGACAATGTTTTAAATGGCCAAGTCTGTTAGTTTTCACCGGAGCCAAATCTTGTCTTGGCCGCCGTGTATGGTTGTCCCTTGTATTTGATTTTCCTTTTTGAGTATGCAGCGGCAGATCTCTTTACATGCGACTCTGTTTCGGTGTTATACTTGTTATACTCTTTAGCTAAATTGCTCGTTTGGATTTTGGTGTGCTTGATATTTTGTCTTTATATATTGTTTCCAGCACAAGATTTTACTGCCCATACAGAGAATAACTAATCCTCTGGAAATTGCTGAAAGCTGAACATGAAAACGAGAAGGTGGAACGATTACAACCTCGCATATAAATGTGCGTTGTTTTCTTAGTTTCTTTGAAAATTTTCAATTTATCTCAGATGCTTGTTTTTGAATCTTAAGTTTCTATGTTTATTATTTGTAATGATTACAATAAAATCATATGAAACGGCAACGATAAAGATTGCATAATAAATCAATTCTGCAATAACTATTACACGATCCGCTATCAATATCATCATTTCATTACAATAATAAATACTTGCGAAAGATCAATCACAACCTACAAGTATATAGTTTCTTTTATTTTTTTTGAAACGTATGTATACCGTTACTATAATAGCATTACTTGAAGCTTCTTAAGGATTGTATATCCCCTCTATCAACGCGATCAGCACCCAGATAATGAGAATGCCTATAACAACAGTCCGTAGTGTCCGACTGCAGTCATTTTCCATGATCGTATCATATTGATTACTTGGTTGTACTAGTGGAGAATGCTCACTGTTAACTATTGCAGAAACCGACTCTGTAATGCTCATTTGCGTATCCCAAGTTTGGCGAAAGTCGTCTGCATGAAGCTTTGCACATCTTATGCAAGTGCATTGTCCGCCAAGATATGAAGGAAGGCTTCCAAAATATTCAGAAAGAACCTTCTGATACGTCTCCCCTTCAATTTTCAATTTCTGCTTGGTTGCGGGTTTAAGGACCTGACGTGTAAAGTCATAGGAGATCAGCAGAAATGAAATCAAGAATGTGAATGTAGTTGTACAAATGGCAGAATATGTACCTGTATAAATGTTTGGGCAATAACACGGACAACTGAAGGAAGCCGTATGACAATTAAACCACCCAAAACATTAGGAAAGTGGTCTTGCAAAATATTACAGCAATGTCTCAATATTTTCACGGGAATTTTCAGGGGTGGCAGCCCTTGGCAATCAACTAGAACGGTAATTCGAGGATTTTCTCCATCCACCAAGTGCAGGACACCGTGCTCCACCTGAGAAACTTCATTTACAACACCCCCATGAGTTTTAAGTATTCTTAGCTCAAAGTAGACTAAAAAATATACATATTTATAGATCAACAGAACTCGAGTGCAAATGCTTGTGCATTAGAAAGATTAAACTTCACACTTCTAAGTAGCACATCTGTAATATTCTGGTTGCATTTGCATGTTGCAATATTCAAAGATTGCACAACATATTTAGTTCTCTTAAATTTTACCAAAGGGATCAAGTGGAGGGCAAAGTAGCAGTAAAGAATTCTAACATTGTTCCATAGTTCAAGTTTCTTTTTCTCCAGAACAGATAAATGATCCCTTTCTGCTAATACCTTTGCGCCATAAGGAGGCCATTTGTCTGCTATTACTACTAATAAGTAATAACTGCAGAACAAAAATTGCATACTTAGACTGGATGCGAAAGAGCTTACCAACAGCCTGGGAAAAGCGAGGTTTATCATGAGATGGCAAGCGGATACAAGCCAGTCCAAGTCGGACAATGAGACACGGTCGATGATTCACACCTTCATGCCAGAAGACCAAATTTGACCACATCTCGAGTTCCTCTCCAGAGAGAATTCTGTAATTCTCCCTCCATTGTATAGTCTTCTTTATAGATGATAGCAAGTTTGAGAAATCACTATCTGCAGCTGCATAAAATCTTTGCAGTTCCTCTTGGTTAATTCTGCACAAGCATGAATATTTCAGGGTCTTAGGAGCAGAGGAAAAACAAAAGATGCATGATGTCTTAGATGGTTTATGATGCAAAAGAAAAATGATGTTCATTGTATCACACAACCAATTAAGAGAAATAATTAACATTTTCCAGTGAGATCAGTTTGGTTTTTAGCAGATCAATTTGGTTTTCTTCGTTATTTGTTAGACAAGAAACAACAGAACTGCAAGTATAAATAGATGGTGCACCTACAAAGGAATTAACCATCTCTTCAAATTTCAGAAAATTCTAATTGAAGATTGCAAGTTTCCGTACTCTCAAAAGTCTCAACAAGTAATAGTGTGAAAAAAAGTAGGGTTTTACAGGAAGAGAAAACATTGATGTTGAAAGCACTGAGTCACGTAAAGAACCGTAAATTTAAATCTAGATGATCAGTTTTCCCCCCCTAATGTTTTAAAACATCTTCAATAGGTAAATCACAATTCAAATTCACCTTTCAGGCAAAGTGATTCCCTGGCTTTCCAGCTCTTGGCAAAGGCGGTTAATCCAGTCTGTAGACAGAAGGCCTTGAGGAATTTCGTCACCAATTCTGCAGTGAAAGAAAGAGATAGAGTCATAAAAAGAGTAGGAGCGCGCATATGCTTTTCTCGAGAAAACATAATAGGAAGTCCACATTGGTGATTCCTTAAGGGCTCAAAAGCCAGTGTAAGAACAAGATTGTAAAATATTCTAATGCATCCCACGGCCACGGTCCCACGTTGCAGCCTGAAAAATTCATACAATTTTTCTATCTTGAGACTACATTAAAAAGGTGATTCCTAGGGCCTCAAAAGCCAGTGTAAGAACAGGACTGTAAAATGTTCTAATGCGTCCCACATAGCAGCCTGAAAAATTCATATAGCCTTTCTATCTTGAAACTAAATTAAAATGCAGTTGAGAAGACGCTGCATAATGAAGGATACACTATTACTGTGTTACACGAATAAATTCATAAAAAGTAAAATCAAATAACCTAGTCTTACAGCCAGGATACTAATAAAAGAATCTTGACACATGAGTAGAAGGCCAAAGACAGTTTACTCACATTGAATTCAGAAGAAACGTGCTAAGCACGAGTATGATAAACACCAATCAAAGCCAAATGCAAAGGATAAATCATTGAAGCAAAGCAATATTTTTATCTTGAGACACCAAAAACAATAGCGAAGGTATAATAGAATTCAAGTGATGTGCTATGTTTTGCGGTGCATGGATTTTGTTTCTTTAAACAATATCAGTTATCTACCTAGAAAGCTAGAAATATAATACCGTCTTCCATCTTCTTCAATCTATTATCTCAGTATGTACTCAAGGCAAACCAAAAGGTTTATTACAAATGGATCAAAATATGAGGAATAAACTATAGCATCTACCTCGTGTTCTGATTACACTGTAAAAATAGCGACCCTGAAATATCTTCGGAATCTAATTGTGGATCATCAGTACTAGGAGAATTCTCAGCATCATCAGAATGGAAACTGCTGCTCTCTGAATGCTCAGACAAAGCATTTGCAATAGAGAGAACCAATAATGGTCGTGATATCATCTATATCCACATATACATTCAACATGTGAAGTCAAAACACTGATACTATAAAGAACTATAGATAAAAATTTCAAAACACACGTGAAGTTTAACAATTCCAATGCTTGAGTAAGCATGTATTACAAAGCTAATATCATTTCCTTACACATCGATCTCATTTTATATAACAACTAAAGCTTGCATATTTCATCACACAGTAGGACCAAAATGAAATGTTTCAGTTACTAAAAAAAATGTAATGTTTTATGGGCAGGGGTGGTGATGATGGCTAAGAGTCGGAAAATGAAAATTATCTAGAAAACGTTAATGGATTTAAGTAATGCAGCACATGTGATATTGAAACTGAGAAGAAGACATTTGGGACAATTTCCAACTGAAGGATGGCCATAAAGAAACCACTGATGATATTTTCACAGAAGCTCAATCACGGACAAGCTGGTGAAATATTTTCTGGTTTTTTACATGGGACTCCTACATTTGAAAATACTACAGATATATCCAGATAATTTGAACACATGAGGACCCTGCCAGTTTGGTTCAACCATGAACATTCGACCACGTGTTGCAGTCAAGAACCTACCTGCATACTATTAACCAAGAGGCCAAAAGGTTTCCAGCGCTCAATCCATTTGAATGGGGGACAACAAAGAATTTGTAAACCTTGCAGTCCACTCCAGAGAAATGGGCATTTGGCCCTCGAAAACCTCCGTACCGTTTCTAGTGCAATTGTTTTAACAAGAAAGGATGCCGCCAGCGCACCAGTTCCCTTTCCAATTTCCCACTTATGTGATGTTACTGGTTTTAACGACTGATGTAGAAAGGATTTAGGGCCAGAAGCAATTGAAAGCCTTCTTGATGCATTTTTATTATCGGCAACATTGGCCATGTGAAACTACCTCCACAAGCCAATCTTTAAAATATAGTTACTAAATGATGCAAAGATGCTTTTGCCTGGTGAGGGTGGCGAAAGAGAGCAGTTAATAATCAAATCTATTTGAGAGCATGGATGTCACATCTCTTAGGTGATGGCAATGCTGCAATGGAAACAAGAAAAAGATCCAAAGCTCAGGATGTCAAAACATAGCTGCTCAACCCAGCCAATGAAGCTTCTCTTGGAGTCATATTGGAATAAGAATCAAAAGATGGCAACCTGCATGAGTAAGAAAGTAACCATCAACCACTTTATAGATGTGCATCATTCATTCAGCTCAGTTTCTTCAATATGGTGAGTGAAATTATTCCAAGCCAAGTGAATTTTGACTTTCTGAAGATATAAGAAAAAATAAAAAGACACTGATGGGAATATAGGATCTGCTACTGGTTAATAGCATAAAATAAAACTGTTTTCCTATTTAAATTTACAATCAATCATTAAAAGCTGCACTAGTGTTCTCTGTAATCATGATAAAATGAAAAAATAAAAAAACAAGGGAAAGGATGATGCGGACAGATATAATCGGATGGCTGAACATCTGACACCTGCATTCACTAAAGAGGTACAGCCGAAATGCCTATCCTCATCCATATTATGTTAAACTGGTTAAATATTCGATGAAGCTCCCCAGATATGCTAAAAAGGATTCCTAGAAAAAAATATTATTGAGTTTTTCTTGGAAAGGAGAACACTTGAACCATCCATCAACAGATATCATGATAATACCAAATATTTACTAGCAGGATGAGTAGTAATAATTACTACTTTGAAACAGCTTTCTTTTCATCAGCAATTCTGTCCATTGGAAGATTTTTCCCACTCATGGAAATTAATCCCGGCTCACACGAAAGAAAATCCACACAACAACAAATAACACAACTTCCAATTTCAGATTTTGATTTCACAAATGCAATAGTTAAATGTCATCTTCACTCATAAATTAGCAAACCAGACACCCTAATGTTCCAACAACAACATGATCAGTGCAATAGGACCTAAACCAAAATCTTTAAATCACTCCACACACAGATACGCCACACTAACAAATAAAAAATTGCGCGCGCAAATTTTATTACCAATATTTTGCGTAAACATAAAGCTATCCCGGACTTTGAATTTAGACAGCCATTAGTTCCAAAATCATAAACACACGATCCAATTGCCAAAATGGACTCTCCTATTATGTACAGAGATTAAGATCACGTATGATGAACGGAAGACAAGCTTACTTTTGTGAATCGGAGAAAACATAATTGAAGAGAAGGCGACGAAAATTGGGAAAGTAGAATTCGGAAGTGAAATCAAGGGGAGGGACACGGGGACGGGGTTTTGAAGGGAGATTGGTGGCAGCTTGAATCATTATTGATTACAGTTGGGAAGGTGCCAGTAAGTGCCTCGGTCACGTGCAGAGTGCGTGTCAGTGTTTTTCTTGAATTTTTCTTTCTCACGTTTTAAAATTCGTAAAAAAAAATGCATTAGTAGTCGTGTCTTGGATCTTCTTGTTATTAGTTGAACGACCCAATTCTTTAAGAATTCGACCATAATTGGGTTGGTCCGAATCCCATGGTTCCTCTCGAAGCCAAACAATCATTAAATAATAATTGGTGCTTCAAGTATTCTTTGCTAACGTATTGAGACACTCAGAGACCCTTCCATTTATTTGAAGTAATAAGTATAATATTACAATCAATTCTTTGCCTAATATAGCTCGAATTCGTAACTTGATAAACATGAAAAAGACATTCTACCACTTGCACTCCCATGTAGTAGATCCTTCAATTTATTTAATGAGACTTCAAACTACCTCTGGAGTTGGCAGTTTCAACTCAACAAACAAATCATTCAATGGAACTGCCTTAGAGCTAGAAGTTACAACTTACCCTCGAATCAAACACATCCACCAAATAACATCATGAATACAAAACCCCCTGATTTCAAAAAGGGTATTCAATGAACATGGCAATTGCACTCTCCCAACCGCCAACCAAGTCATGAAAAAAAGATCCATGTCTATATCATGACCTACTAACTTGGCCAAGATAACAAAAATTTATGTCCCTCTTTATGTACATTACTACTATCATCTTTTCAAGTAGAGGAGCTGGAGCCC
>AYJT01094505.1:0-11367 GCA_001278415.1 Ocimum tenuiflorum | reverse complement strand
CCCCACCTACCCAAAGTTCACCTTACCACAAATGGCGCAATACGACAGAACTACTGATCCGGACTAGCACATCGAGCTCTACAAACAGCATATGCCTACATTGAATGTACCGCTAACCAAACGAAGGAAGCCTGCATATGCAAAGGCTTCAGAGCAACCCTGACCGGACTGACGCTCCAATGGTTCATACGATCGCGCAAAGGAACAATTGACTCATTCGCATAATTACACCATTAGTTTCCTAACCACTTCGCCAGTAGCAAAGCTGTCGAGAAAAGGCCGGACAATTTATATGTTGTTGTTCAGGGACCGAATGAACGTCTTCGAAGCTATATGAAGAGATTCAATCGCAAAAAGATTGGGCTGCCATTTTATATGAGGAAATCCAAATATCGGCATTTCAAAAAGGACTATGAAAGGATTTCGACTTATACAAGAAACTGACCAATATGTCCTGGCGCTACCATGGAGAGTGTCCTCGCCCTGACACACTCCCAAGTGAAATAGCAAGAAGACGATGCTTATCTCGAGGTGAAATAGCAAGAAGACGATGCTTATCTCGAGGTGTGAAGTCAAGTGTTACGAGAAGAGAAAAGAATGGAAAAGCCTCAAATCCGAGACTTTTCTAAAAGGGTCGACAAAATTGAGAGGCATGAACCCCGATACCATGCACTCCCTACTGCCCGGACGAACTCCTACCCTCGAAATCTCACGATCGCAAATCTCCGTGGTGGCTTGTTGGAATACATCCTCGATGTCGAACCTGGTCAAGTGGTCCAGATAATGAAAGACCTAGGGAAGAAGGAGTTGTGGTCGGCTAAGATGAAAATGCCTCGGGTTGACAGGGACAAAACTCGCTTTTGCGAGTTCCATCTAGATGTGGGCCAGACGACTGAAAATGCATCGCCCTAAGGCTAGAAGTTGAAACTCTGTTGAAGAATGGACTTCTAACGGACTTGCTATCTGAAAAAGGAAGATAGATTTGGTTGAGACGGCAAGAATCTGGCAATAGATATGGAGCACAAACCGAGCCCCCACCGAACCAACAGAAACAATTGCCTCTGCCACCATAAAAGCAATTGGCAGAAAGGACGATAGCCATCATTTCCGGAGGATCGAAGATTAGCAGAACGTCTAAGGCATCAGGAAAAAGATGCCATAGGGGGATGAAAAATGTGGTTTGCAGAACGAGCTTGAAAATCCCAGCAATCCTGACACCTTTGATGATCGAGATCTTAAATAAACAAGCTAACCCCATCATGACCCTCTAGTCATAACACTGGGAGTTTCATACTACAACGTTAAAAAAATCCCTCTAGACTCTAAGGGATTCGATGTAAAGCGAGTCTTTGTTGATGGAGGAAGCTCGACGAACATCATATTCTTTCCATATTTCAAATCGATGAGTATCCCCGAGTTGCGGATGTCGAGGAAATCGGTCCCGCTAGTGGGATTCAGCGGAGAAAGACTATGGACAAGGGAGAGATCAAACTCTCAATATACACGGGAGGAATCAAGATGATGACGACCTTCCAAGTAGTCGACGCCCCTTCTTCCTACAACATAATCTTGGGCCGGCAATGGATTCATGCCATGAAGGTCATTCGATCTGCTACAACCAGGTGATCAAATTCCTAACCCCGTGGAGAACTCAATCGATTCGAGGAAAGCCAGAACGAGCTAAGAGCTATTATGTGATCGACTTGAAAGGAATAGCAGAACCCGCCAAGAAGGCATGAAATACAGAAGAGCTAGAAGAATTAAATATCGATCCAAAGCAGGTTCATTTCGAAATACTCAGAGAAAACACAATTGTTCTTCTCGATAATAAAGATAGGCACCCAGTTCGAGTTGACGAATGAATGCAAGAAAGCACTGGATGAACTAAAAGAATACTTGGAAAACTCGTCGTTGATGTTGAAGCCAGAACCAGGGGAAGAGCTTCTTCTCTCCCTATCAGTGACTGACCAAACGTTAGCAGTCGTGCTAATAAGAAAGAAGGAGGGCAAGCAACATCCGGTTTACTATGTCGAAAAATCTTTGCTTGATACAGAGACACGATATATCGCCCTCGAAAAATGGTACTAACACTAGTAATTTCGTCCTGAAAGTTGAGACCTTTCTTTGAAGCTCATCCTATCAAAGTAGTCAATTCCTTCCCTCTCTGGTCTGTTCTTTCGAATCTGGACCTCACAGGAAGAATAATGAAATGCCCTGTAGAGTTGGGGGGTTTTGGGCTAACGTATGAGCCCCGAACAACCATCAAGTCTCAAGTGCTCACTGATTTCATACCCGAGTTCTCCCCGAACCTTTAGGTAGAAGCCGAGAAGGAGGTTGCTGGAGTCGAGGGCGACGTAGGACAGCCTAGACGCTGCGAGTAGACAGAGCGAGCAATCTCATAGAAGGAGGAATTGTGATTATACTCACCAGCCCATCAAGATTGGTCTTTGAGAGGGCTGTTAGATTTTGTTCTAGGACAACAAACAAGAAGCAGAGTATGAGGCTCTGTATACTAGTATGGAATTAGCCCACGAACTAAGAGCCAAAGCTCTCATGGTAAAGAGCGACTCACAAGTAGTAGTGAATCAGTTCAATGATGAGTTCCAAGTGAAAGAATAGCGGATTGAACCGTACCTCCGGTTAGTGAAAACCCAATCGTCTAAATTTGACAAAGTTGAAATCGAACACGTGCCAAGAGAAGAGAACATGCACGCATACTCACTAGCAGGTTTAGGTTCTTCAGCACTGGAAAGAGCCCCTCGAACCATTCCTTTACTTGAAGGACTGACCAGCCAAAGTTTTCACGAACTTCACCTTTTGGTTTCATCTGCAGTCAAGGGAGTCGGATCGACTTTACAAAATAACAACACAATCAATACACACTCGGGACGACCACCACTTACACAGACAAGAGACACGTACTCTCAGCCACATCGAAGTGAACATGAGGTCGAAGCCCCGACTTTGGGAGTTCGACAAAGAAAAAAAAATCCTTGAACCACTCATTCAAGTTTGAATGGAGGCCTTTAACCATGATCACCGGCTTAGCAGATCATTTATTCAGATAATAAGTCCCATCCCTCTTATGAATCAAAATGTTCCACTCATTCAAACTAGGAATCCCTAACTTATTGTCTAAAAATAAGAAAAGGATGCTTACCAAATGACCCCACGAAGCAGGAAGAAGCTGACCCTGGGCAATTCCATAAAAATTTAAAACATCTACGGAAAAGGGATGCAAAGGAAAACCTACGCATGTCCTCTTCACTACTAAGCAATAAAAAACATAATAACCCTCGGGAGGGTTATGACAATCTCGCCCAGACTTGGGAGTATGGAAATTGCACTCATCATTAATCACTACCTCAGACAAAAATGACTCGAGGTCCTTCATATGAAGCCTACTATTAGCGCCAACTAAGAACGAACTAGGTCGAGAGGAACTAGAAGCCATGACTAGGAAATTTAAAAACCTAAAAGAGCACTAACCGGAAATCGGGCAGGGCTAGGAATCCTATCGAACTTCTGGAGAATACAGCGAAATGGAAACCTCTCACCTCATGGAGAGTATTTATAGGGACGGTTTGGAATTTGAAAGGGCGCACGAAAATCTAACAGTTGCAACCATTGGGATCACGCCACATGCCACTCATCCGAGGGAACCCACCTAAACGGGAATCTCAAAGTCCCGAAATGCCTCCAGCTTCAACACCAATTGAAAGCACCAACTGAAATCATATAGGAAAATTTTCCTTCAGTTAAATTTGTATTTGATTTAATTCACTAAATAAAGTAAACTTACCAAATTTTTCGTGTTGCTAGAAAACGACCCCCCATACGAGACAGGGGCTCGAAGCCCGGAGATAAAATGCCAAAATTAAAGAGCATGGGGCTACGTGTACCTAGGGTCCCTCAAAAACCGACACAAAAAGGAAAAATCGAAACGCTTTGAAAAAATTTTGGGCCTACTAAGCCTTGATCGAGGTCACGAAACCTCAAAAATCTCGGGTCCACTAAGTCCTGATAAAAACTCCAAGCCCACTAAGCCCTAGTCAAGGTCACAAAACCTCAAAAATCTTGGGTCCACTAAGTCCCGAGAAAACTCCAGGCCCACTAAGTCCTGGTCGAGGTCACAAAACCTCAAAAATCTAGGACCCATTAAGTACCGATAAAAACCAGGCCCACTAAGCCCTGGTCGAAGTCACACAAACCGCAGAAACACCGAAAAGGTAACGTTCCTCTGAAATTTAAGACCATGTGTAGATTAATGATTTATTCCTCAGGCAAAACGTCCCTTCTTCCTTGAGAAATGAAGGGGCTATTGTTGGGGGTAAAATCTAATTGGCCCATTTTATGGAGGCCCAGTCAAAGCCCACTAAACTAGTACAAGTCCATGGACGAAGGTTCGAAGGCAATTGGTCCAAAGTTGTGGGATCGAAGCGACCAAACTGCGACCACGACACGAAGGTTAAAAGACGGTTATCCGGAGACCCACGATAGATACCTGAGCATCATCACGATCTTGAGGAAACAGCTCTAGAAACTGCTGATGTATCACTGTATAAATATGATTCAATATCCATTGTAAAATGCTAATGTCATCCCAATCAATAAAAGCTATATTCACTATCATACATTGAGTTTTGTTTGTCTAAATTTTTATTTGAAAGGTTCCGATTATCAACCTTATCAAATTTCCTCCCACGACAAGTACCTTGATAATCATGAGACTTGTCTAGGATCTTTTCCATCCATGAAATTTGTATGTTATCCGTTTTACTTATTTTATGTAGAAAAATCCAAAATTCCCTTTTATCCCTTTTTATATGTTATTTTTTAGAAAATAATATAATTTTTTTGGGTTAGAAGATTCGGGAGTGGAGAATTCAAATACTAATCTCTAATAGGTGGAGAATATCAACTCGTCTAAACACGATTCTATGTGCGTTTAATATCCGCACTACAGTTGTTATCAGGAGAATTTATTTTTGAGAAGTTTCAACACCCAATTATATACTAATAGTTTAATGTGTTATAATTTTGCACATGCTATGAATTGATTAATATAATGAGTGAAAATGGAAAATCAAACAATTTTATACAATAAATTATTCATCATGAAATTATTACAGAAATAATATGATGTGACTGTGAATTATTATATATTCATAATATTTCGAAGATTTTCGAATGCATAAAGTTTTCACAGACATGTCTAATCTTTCCGTTACAGATCAAAATCCAAAAAGATTTTATCCGTGATTTCGAAATTAAACAAAAAGACAATTCAATTACATGGAATATTATGTAGTTTTTGTATATTTTTAAAACAAAAAGAAAAGGAGCAATACTTTTTGTATATGAAGTCTTGGTTTATGAATACACATTTAGTATTATTTTTATTTGATTTGAACAGAAACGGTTTTGAGATATGCCCTGAATAATTGGAGGAAATTGAGGGCGATCTGAATTACGAAGTCAACCAATTATTGTCCAATTAATCAATAATCTAGCACCATCCATGTTAGATTTAAAAATTATAATCGAATTCAGTTAAAGCTCCAGAATTTGTGTGGGGGCGGGCGAGTTCAATTAAAGTGGTTCGATCTAGGCATTCTGGTTCCACTTAAGTTTTAATTAGTTTTGGTGCATGAAGAAGCAATTTTGGTGGAATGAATTTGCGAAAAAGGGTTTAATATATAGGTAAGATCAACTTAATGCCCCACCATGGGCACTGAATTGTGCGAGTATGAGTTCTCGACTTAGAGACACCAAGTTTGTTTTCTAAAAAAAGAAAAAGCATATAAAAATATTGTTCAGTCGTGGTTACATCTTCGATACCTAAATCAGAAATACGACTGGAAAAAGAGTGGGAATATAGAGAAAAGAGGGTATTTGTTCATCACTGTTAATGTTGGGAGTGGCATGATCAATGTTTACACCCTCAACTGCTGGAGAGGCATCAAAAAGCCACATTCGAGTATATCCCAAGCATTGCATTACGAGTTAACTCAACTTAGAGAACAATTTTAATGCATTTTGCAACTAATAATAATAATAATAATAATTACCAAATGAAGAGGCAGAGGGATAAGCAAAATGGGAATGGAAGTGCAACAAGCGCAAATCAAGGTGGATAAATTTGAATTGGTAATATTGGTCCCATTTTCCAACTGCACTGCCATGTGCTACGCCGCCTACCTACAACCAATTTATTTCTTTTTCCACAATTACAAGATACATTTCTATATGATTTGACATTCTAATTACTCCATTATACAGCGTTACATAATAGTTAATACCCTCACTTTTCTTTATATGAGTGTCTTATTTGCAAATAATTAACAATTCAAGCTTTCTAGCTAAAATGAATGTTTTGATGTTGGTCAAAATTTAAATGCCTAAATTTCTCTTTAGGTCTACATATAGAAAGAGAAATTTGTAGAGACATCCTAGGCGTGAATTATAAATTTTTATTGCAACATATTATTTACTATATTATAAGATAATAAGTTGTTCATTATTATATGTTTTTAGAAAAAATGTAAACTTATTCATTATAATAACATTGGTCATTATTGGATGTAATAATGAATAATTTGTTGTATTACAATGAGAGTTTCACGCCAATATCACAACCTCATATATTTATATATTATAATTCCCAACTAAAAAACAAAAGGCTGACTATTCATAAAATCGTCGACCGCATTCACGCTTTTCAAAAAATGATATTCAACAAAAGGCTCCAGCATAATAAAGCCATTCTGTAGGTATATAATAAATTTAAAGGAATTATTTATGACGGTAGTCGTTTTGTGTGGATAGGAGACGTTAAAAACAAATATAAACTGCTTTTAATTGCTTTAGCTTTACTATACGACAAACGGGAATCAACAATATATACATTAATTTCTTGAAAATAATAACGATATGTTACAATCATCACATTAAAAATACATTTAGCGTCGATCAAGAGGTTATTCTGTACGTTCTGTGTTTTATAAATATATTTTATTACAGTTAGTTAGTGATAGATAATGATGTAACTCGTCATTCAAAATTTACAATGATAAATATTGCTCCTGTCGGGTGCATAAAATAATATGATAGATTAAATTAATGACATAGCATTTCGGCCGTTAACTTTTAAATCTTTTATTTGTCTAGGCCATTAAAGTGTTGGTTAATTAATAATGGAGAATTAGAAGATATAGAGTAGTTATATAGGACCAGTAGATAATAATAATAATGTTGCACGTGAAATGATTGTAGCCCGGCTAAAGCGACAGGCATGGTGTGACAATGTGACATTGATTCCGTTAAGAAGATTGATTTGTAATAATATATGATTTCTTACGAGGTAGTTAATTCCATACGAGTCACCATCAAATTAATTTTTTAAAATCAAAACTGCTCAAGTTAAAAAAAAACAAAAAAAGGAAAGGAGAGAGGTAAAACTATTAATTAGTCTAATTAATTTTTTTTTGTTGTTTTAGAAGTAGTCTAATTTATTTCAAATCAGGGTTGAGTTGGAACATGTTTATCGTAAACATGTTATATGCTTTTTAATTATATATATTTTATTTCTATGTTGGTATATTTTATCTTCTTTTAATCAGGGTAAATCACGATCTTTAGCTATATGATGGTGGACACTAGATTTCGTTTCTGTGTAATGATATACAAATTCTATACTAGAGATAATTTATATTATATTTATGAGAAATCAAATGTTAGTATTCTTTTAGGTTTAATACTTTTTAATGTGTTATATAAAGATAAACAATATTTTTTTATTTTAAGGATCGACAGTCGTTTTTAACAATTTATGTACGAGTTACAAATAAAATTTGGTGCATTATTCGAATATTTAAGGGCAATTATGCCGTTTATCTCTACCTTCTCGTCTAAAATTATAATATTTTAGATGATTTATTCGTTCAGTTTAGATTATTCATTCGGTTTGCTAAAAAAATTGTACATAAAATACAAATTTTAACATAATGTGCACAAATTAAACCAAAATTCTGGTAAATGCATAAATTTACAGTATAAGTGCGCAGATGTTTCAACAATGTGATGCAGAGAATATATCCATGTCCAAATTATATATGAATTTGTCCATCAATGTAGTAAATTGACGTTAAAAAGCATCGTGAATCTGGCGAGTTTATTTAAACTGCACAGTAAATTAAATTTAATGAATGGTATGATTTATTCTCATATAATACAAGAAGTATTAACAGTATATAATACCCTTATATAATATTAAATTATTTCGATTCTCATCATTTCGTTTCATAGATTCTGTTAAAATTGCTCGCGTGGTCACAAATCATAAAAAAGGGCCTATCTTCAACTATAAAAAACATTAGCGGGGACTCGACCCTATAGAAAATTCCTTTTTTTTCCCCCTATTTTGTTCCCCATCAACTTACTTATCTCAACGGTAGTTATCTTCTCAAAAAACAAAAAATCCCGTAGTCATAATATATTTTTCCTTAAAATATCTTAAACTCATTTTCTTATTACAAATTTACAATAGTACTAACTAGACCAGTAGATTCACCTAGATTACTTGGAGTCAACGGAGGACAAAAATTTAAAAGACAAAAATTTGTGTTAAACCATCTAAATTATTTAGGCGTATCTAAATAGTTTATTTTAATCAATCTAAATTCATACCCGTCTTGAATACTAAATTCAAACACATATTCACCTTGGATCCTAAATCTAAGCCCCTAAATGATTTAGGCGGTATAACTGTAGACTTCCTCAAACAAAAAAGTAGGCAATAAACTTTTTAAGAAACTCTTGAATATCCATCTAATTTGAGATGCATGGTCAGAAAATATTTAGTGAAATCCTGATATTTTGTCATGATTGAAATGAAGATAACAAGATGGAGGCATAGAGCCCCACAAGGAGCACCGTATCCCGGTTTGTTTGCATGCGGCTCCTCCATTTTTCAAGATATTTCATGATTTATGCAATACATTTTATGAGAAAAATAAAGCAAGTGGGATTAGTTAATACAAGTAGAAAACAAAAGCTAAATAGAGTTAGGAAAAGAAGTTGGATTTTGAGACCAGATTGGAATTAAAAAGCCGACACCCGAATCCCAGGGATGATAACATCCCCACTAACTGTAATAGATTTTTGGGCCCATTTTATTTTATCACTTCTATTCTCTTCTTACAATTATCGAATCCGACAGATTTTCCTTCCAATTTTACTCGCGCCTCAACTTCGCATAACTACTACTTTTATTTTCTACTGGGTTTTCCTCTCAGTGAGTTATTGGATAAATAATCTATTTTCATAGTGGAGTTATTGGATATTTATATGTTATTCTCTCATCGTGTTTCCTAAAGTTAGAGAAAATAAAAAAGAAATTGGGCTATTGGCAAATATAAAAGAAGAAACAAGAAAAATTTGTATAAGAAATCATTGGCGTTTATTTGAAGTTTAATGAAAATAAATAAATGAGTTGAAAAAGAAGATAATATCGTCGGATTTACATCTCATAAAGAATTCAGCCCCATTAAAAAAAAATTTGGGTCCATCCCTGTTTGCATGTGCATGTGCCGCGTCTCTGGCTAGGCTTGGGCTTTTTCAGACTATTATACTTTTTGGGCTATAACCCAAATAGAACTTAATTAATTTTTCAACTCATTTGGTGATCCAATAGAATTCATTAATTAATGAAGACTCAATCATGGTTGTATTGGGTTGACCTACTAGTGCGACCCTGAACAACCTACATGGTTAGATTCAACAAATTGACCCCGCATGTGCACATTGAAGTTGTGGATTGTGGGTGACGATTGCCTGTCCATATTTGATGGTTTGTTCCACTAAATGGCAGTTATTTGGCTACTATCTTCTCATCGATCGTTACCTGCATAGTGGAGTTCTTATACGTGCGTTTTGATGAATATTAGGTAGTGTGCCTAACCTAGCTAGATGCCTCAATGATGACTACTAATGTGGTGCCAAGGTAATTCGTACCGATTGCCCAGGATGAGAAGTCATTTAAGTTCGCTAGCATGGACTTACGAAAGTTGTAGCAGAAGATGTTGTTTTATTTGACAACCTTAGGACTGGGCAACTTATTGAAGGAGGGAGAAATCAATGGTTGCTGAGACTAAGACTGAAACTCAGAAAATGATCGTCTAAGTGCAATGGTGTCATGGAAACTTATTACGAAGCTAATAATAGGACTTGAGGTCCATATATATTCAATACTGAACTTTTAACTAGACAAGCTAAAAGTTTAAAACGTTACTAGCGCAATATAAATAAATTTGATTGTGAGGCGCAAAGAAATATAGAGCAGCTAGGGAAATTGAATGCACGTGGGGGTAAAAAGAGCAGTAACAAATACGGACAAATGCAGAAGCGGGTATACGGTAAGAGTGCGAATCGCAGCCGTCGATGAGGTGGGGCCCAAGATATACGTTTCGCATTCACGGTGATTCGGGTGCCTTTGCTTGAGGAACATCACAATATGCGTGCGTCACAATTTTCTGGATTTAATGTTTTCGATCATGTGGGCGCTCGTTCCGCATCCGGCGCACCACGTGCCACCTCCTCCCTATACACATGCATCTTCTTCTATACTATTTCTAACATTTTTATTTTGGACGAATATTATTCTTGATAAAAAACAATCTGGAAAGTAGACTAGTCTATTATTGGGTTAATTTGTATTAAGTGTATAAACTTTTCAAGTGATTATTACACAATACAGTAGAAGGCACTTCATAGGAACGTGCACATTCAGATATTAATATTTTCACCACATAATTTAATATACAAATACAGTGATTACTGAGATTTGATTTTTTTTCTTAATTAGTTTCTGAGGTTTATGTTCAATTAAAAGAATTTTATTTGAAATTTATAAGGTTTCTTTCTTGAGCCTCATAAGGTTTATTTTCAAATCATATAATACTTTAAAACCAAAAAAAAAAAAAAAGGAAAAGAAAAGACTAACATTGCAACATGAGTTTAGAAGTAGTACAATTGAATTGCATTGTTGGTTCAACAAAAAATAGTCCAATATGGTTCCAATAGATTTACTTTTATTCTTATAACTGCATTTTAATTCCATAAATAACCATTTTTTGCAATTTTAGCCCCCAAGTTTTTTTTAAACTAGTTATGCAAAATTTCGTTAATTGCGGAACCATGCAAGCATATGACTGAAAACAAATATATTTGAACCAAAATTATATTGGACTTTATCTATTGAACAAAAAATATGAGTATTATATATTGCGAAATTTTTTTATTGAATGATAAGTATCTTATTAGTGCATCTGCTGTCTAATATCGATACATAATAAGAATGTTTGCAAT
>AYJT01094479.1:0-15685 GCA_001278415.1 Ocimum tenuiflorum | reverse complement strand
AGTGGCAATAAATGTTATCACTAAATCATGGCTTATTAGTTTCAAAACAATAACTGTTACTAAAATGTTATATTAAAATCGCATGATTTTACTGTCACTAAAATATTATAATATAATCCCATGATTTTGTCGTCACTAAAATATAATACGTCATTGAGCGATGCTTACGATGGATGCCCTTTCCAATCACTGCCGGATGCCCTCTCTGGTCACCGTCAGTCTGGTACGGCCGATGATCGCCAAATGACCTCTCCGGTCACAGACAGTCAGGTGCGGCTACTACACTCGCTCGTTGCTCTATATAGCCGGCTTAAGATGGATCCCCTCTCTGGTGCAGCCATCGAACCTGACATCCATGCCAGCGCCCCTGCTTGACGTGCGTGGCCGAAGCAGCCAAGCCGTCCATGCCAGCGCCCTGTTTAATTTTATTATTGTACGTCTATTAATATTCACTTTTCCCTGTTCATCTTGGACAATAACATGGTCAAACTATATATTTATAGCTAGCAAGATAAGATAACGTAGTTATTGATGTATTATTCATCAAAAAAATTATTTTTAAGAATCTTATTGTCGATAAATCATTATAATTATAGGAAATTTTTTTAATCACTTAAATATTATAGTAATTGATTTAGTAATGATAAATTTTTATCACTTGTGAAATTATCACAAAATATTTTTTTGTGATAATAAAAATATTGTCCCTGTAGGTGTATTTTTAATTGAAAAAATATTATTGTCATTAAATTTAGTGACGAAAAATATCAATAATATATGAGATTGTCATAAATTACTTTTTTGTTAAAAAATAAATTTTTGTCACTATAAAGATACTTTTAGTAAAAAAAAAGAATAATACTATTGTCACTACCTTTAGTGACGACAAATAGTGACAACCCATAAAATTGTCACAAATTATTCTTTTTTGTGACGGGAGCAATTATTGTCACTAGATAAGTATTTTTAGTCGCAAATTTTTAATTGCCACATTCATTGCCGTGACTATAGATTAAGCACTAAATCTTTTACATTCTGACGTGAGAATATATTTTTCGTATATCATGAATTGGTATATAATTTTTTTGGCAATAAAATCTTAAACATTTATGTGTTGGCTGTTTTGATTTTTCTTAGGGAGAGGACAAATTCTTAGATATAATCTAAAATGGGTAGACATTTAATTTAGGCGATGATGCTATGCTAAGTCTTATCTGCATGTTAGTCATGTGGGACAATGCTTCACTCTCGGGATTCCCAGCAGATATTTTGTTAACTAAATTCCAAATAATTTATCGTCTCAAATCTGACCACGCATCAACAACACATGAGAGAGACATTATAATTTGGAGAACACCAGAATTAGTATATATTTAGCAGCAGTACTGTACGTAATTATAGCATAACACAAAGTCATCAAGACAGAATCTTGTTAACGTAGTACAATCAGAAACAAGATCTTCATAAATTTAAAACCCCAAAACCAGAATGATCAGCTAATACGTAAGAAGCAGTACTCTAATAGCACTTATCATACCCATATATAAATGTATTAATTGTGATTGGATAATAATTAATCACGTCGTCATATTCAAGCTAAGAGCCTGTAACAGCCAAGGGGGACTACTTAATCTATCTTGACTGGAAACCGGCTTCTCCGGTCCCCATTTCTGGTCTTTGAAGGTCCCGGTCGACGACCACGAACCGGGATTTTCCGACTGAATCCCGCTCAGCTTCTCCTGATAGTAACTCCTCGGCCCTAATGTCAGTTCAAGATCACCATTATCATATTCAATCTTGGAATTTACTCTGCATTTTCCACCTGCAGATTCCGATTTATAATAATGCGGATCCGTTTGGCCCCTTTTGCCTATGTCTTTCATTAGCATCTTCTGGATTCCATATAGCCGATGGAGCTCAGATATAATTACTAACATGAATTGTATATTTTCACTCATGAAAATCAAATATTAATGTAATTATAACATACCTGCTCTCGAAATGTTTCCTCGTGCTTTAACATGGCAATTTTCATGAATTCCTTGTCGTATTGATTATGAAGCCTCTCCATCGTCAGAAATTAAGCAGAAAATTTCATACAAACCAAAGGTTTTTAGTGGTGTTGTTCGTATTAATTTGTACAATGAAGGAAGTTGTTGGATATATGTTGCCACCTGAAGTCTGAAAAACATCAGAAATTGAGAGATCTGGTACACAATGTTGCCGAAAAAATGGGCACCACACAATAATTTAACACTGACTGAAAGCTGTAATGTGCCCATAGATGTGAAAACCCACATGTTCTTTTTTCTGTATGAGCATTTGATTTTCTGTGAGTTTTGGGCCATATTAATTATTCCGAAACCAAAAATATCTATGAGCATGGCTTCGCATCGTTTTCAATATCAGAGTGAGCTAAAAAAGTACCTGCTGACTCAGATATTTTTTCACCTGCTGACTCAGATATTTTTTCATTCATTTACCCTACTCCACACATTCTCATTACTATTTTGGATATTTGGTCATAATAATTGGGCACCATTTCTTGGCCTTCTTTATAATCGGCAATATTACCTTTCCTGCATTTTTGTGTGGATTCACGTAGATTTTAAGTACACCTGCCAAATTGGGGTTTCTCAATCGATATCCCAGCAATTTCTTTTGCCATTCAATTTCATAAATTCAAAAGAAACAAAACAAGAAAGGGAATTTTATATATGATCCATATATAAAGACTCAGAAAAGGAGAAACCCAAATAATAATGCTACTCAAGATTATGTTGGCGAAACTGTCATGAAAATGAAACCTCTCTCTCTCTCTCTCCCCCCACACACACGAAGAGCATATTCTCGCGCATTAACCGGAAAAGTTATTTACTCTCTCTCAGATGCTGAGTGGAAAGATCGACTGTTAAAGAAAACTGTTGGATTAACAAAAAGTTTTGAACATTCAAACTTCGAGGTGGTAGCAATTAAATCTCTGAGAAACTGTGATTGTATTATTATTATGATGATCAGAAGTTTGTACCAAGGACCAAGAAAAGAAAGGAAAGAAAAGAATATTGATGAAGAAACAGCAAACCCAAAAAAAGGGAAGGAATAGGAATAGCTCGTTAGAGAAAAGTGAAGTAATTTCCTCACCTGGAAGAATATCATCCAAACCCAGATATTTGGAGTGTCTCTTTCGCAATCAGCTTCAACAGCATCTTCTTTTCCCCTCACACAATCTTAAGACTACCCTTTTCGCATATACTGAATATATAGTGGGCGTACTACGTGTATGGGATAAATATAATGGTGCAGAAGAATTTGAAAGAATCCGTTTTCTACACACAGAAATCAAAGCAATTGTTTGTTGTTTATGATGTGAATGATGAGGGGGCATGCCGAACAAACACCACTGCCCTTAGCCTAGCCTATGTATTTCAAGCTTTGTGGGAGAGATGCTCATGCTGCCACACCAATTTCATATTTTCCTTTTTATTTCACTAATCATAAATTCATATGTTCGACAGCAATACTAAAATATAAAATGGAATGCTGTGATGAGAGAGAAAAAGTGTGTGAATAATTCAACACCATTATTTCATATTATATTTAATATATTGATTTGGACACGAATCTGAGAACTATATATATATTTTAGACAAGATTTATTATTGAGGAAAACAAGGGACCCTTGAGACATATCATCAAAGCTACAGCCTAAGCTGACAAAGTGAAGCACATGCACCCAATAACTAAATGTTATTTACAGATATTGTCTTATCAGATTACGGTGTATCTACTTCTACATCTAGACGACATATTAATTATAGAAATGTTTAGCATACATATATACATATAGGTAGCCCCACGTGGCACACCGACAATTAGATCCCTACCGTACCGTAAGGGTACCTCTTCAAAATCACAAAGCCATGGATACTGCTATTAGTTGCCTATAAGATATAAAAGCTATACACCAGTTTAGATTATATTCAGAGTATGCATGTATACTACTGCTATACAGCCTCTTCTTTGTGTTTATATATTACAAATATGTGCTGCATTGTACGTATAAATATAATGTCGTATTTATTGTATTATATGTAGTTAGTAATGGCACAAGAAAATAACAGAACTTGGATGGATTCCAACGTGTATCACATCGTCTGAAGCTTTTAATTTTTCTTTTAAAAATTCCAAACTCTCCTTATGTCATGAAATTTTCTTTTCTTAAAAAAATATTGAAAATAGAATTTTGTTGATTTTTTAAATAGTTGTGCTGATATTTGGTGATATAAACTGTTTGTTTTTAATCCGTGTGGTTATGACGGTGGTACATGAGATTTTACACAACGTAACTTTAGCTAGGGATTGCCGTAACTCTGGGTGGGTACGAAGCATAGACCCAGGCCCTTGTAAAAGACGGCTCTCACTTAATGTTTCAAGTTGATTGAATTTAATGATCTTGTGCCACATCTTCGAGTCATATTGAAGTTCTCCTCTCTTGTCGAGGTTCGAATCTATATATATAAAATACTAAAATGAAACAATAATTTCCTGCTTGATTACTTCTTAATTGCAGCATCTCATTCTGAGATCACAGGCGACAACACTAAAATAATAAATTAATAGACTAAAAGTTGAAGAGTCGGCTGATGCAATATCAAATATTACAATTCAATTAATATAAAAAATGTTATGATTGCTTCACTGTTAACTAGCCGCAATTAATTGAGAATTTGAAATGTGCACCAGTTTGAGATTCAATATAAAAATACTTTGGACAATACGAAAGTACTCCTGACATTTTCATCCTGCACCACCCAAATACATCAAATTAAAATAAAGCAAAAGAATACATAAATTACAAGTAAATTACAGCAACATTTTCTAGAAATTTTCCGAAGCTTTAGCCGTCAAGAGTAAAAAGTTCGAAATTTGAAAGTTAAATAGGCCAAATACATTACTTTATAAAAATTATGTGTGATATACAATTTCATCATTATTCTTCCTCAAGTATCTTTGCCGAAGAAAGAACTTTCGTAAAGAGAATTACAAAGAACTTTCTGTAAATAATTGCAAGCGATTTGTCGAATATTTGGACGAAGAAAGCAAATAAAGGTAAGATGGTTGTTTATTTCTCACTTGCCAGGAAAAAGAACCAATGCCCCCCTTTCTGAAAGGTGGGATCTTATTTATACATTAATTTCATGCATTTACAAGAGTGAGTTAGTGGGCGATGTTTCCCCGGATCGTGGGTTTGTGCGAGGCTCGTGCTCTAAAGAAGTCGAGGAGCCCACGTTGTCTGGGTCGAATTCCAATACGGACTGGCGTATGGGGTCAGCTCTTGGATCGATCTTTGTTGGGCTGTACTGTCATTAGTTGTGTGGGCCTTGCAAGCGTTGTGGGCTTTAGATGGGCCTAGTCTAAGTTGGGCAGTGGTAAATTTTCGCCAAACATCTAACATTTGATCTTCATTCCTTGAAATGCTAATTCAAAAGGGAAGTTTGGAGTCATTGAAGCGTCCAAATTTCATTTCCGTGTAAATAAGAATATGATATACAACCATGAAATTATTATTTATTGTTGAACAATTTTATTTATTGAATCAACTTGCATTCATGCATCTACATATATACATATATAAAATTGTGCGATGATTACCGCCCAATTCGCAGTAACTTTTTTATTAATATAATCTGCACAAATCGTGTCAGGTCCTGAAGAGATCATCTCATTAAAAAAAAAAACACCTGGAGAGAGAGTTGTAAGAGAGGGTAAAGTATTGTGCGGCCTAATTATACAGTTCAATTAATAAAAATACATGCAAAATGACAGTCGTACAATTTTCCAATTTTTCTTTTACAGAAGGATTATAAATCTCACATAATCACATCTACTATCTACTATCTATATTTTATATATAAAAACAATATGATTTGTAAAAATTACAATAGTACGACTTTCTCTTCATAAAAAAAAAAACATTCTGATAAATCATGGTCCCATGTTTTTTTTATAAGTTTAGATATTTTTTTAAATATACTTGTGAGGAAAAATAGAAGCTTTTATTAATTCAAGTCCGACTCGCGAATGATACCAAACACAATGGGAAATTTTTTATCCAAACAATCAAATCATCACAATGAACTCCTAAAAATATTACTTGTGCACAACACTATTAGCTTCACGAAATATGTGGACAATTTCACTAATGACATTATCTTTCAACATATTAATTGTATCGGCTAACTCATGCAGTAGGAAAAGGACAATTTGCATATGCTTTTCATAGTTCTTGACCGCCCCAATGGAATCCAAATTCAGAGAAAAGTTCTTTTTGTTCCTGCATATACAGTCCATACATTATATTTTTATATTTTTAATTATTTGTGCGAAAGTATTATCTTTTATTGCACGTATCTAAACAGTCATGTATATAATTAAGTATGAAATATAATATTAAGTCCACTTAAAGTGTTGTACCACCGATTTTTAGTTCCCAAATGGGGTAATCAAAAACATGTTATCATTGCGAGGTATATTTTAATTTAATCAACATAACATAAACAAAAATTTTGACCTATTTCTAAATTAATCTCATTTTTAGTTATGCTAAGCTCTACATATTGCACTTTCCTATGCAATATATCGTACAGGTTTTAATTTAGCTAGTAAATCTAATGATTTTCACAAAACATCAATTCTAAATGTTGTAATTACATAAGTTTCCCAAAATTTACAACGTAAAGTTTTCTCATTAGTTAAAGTGCACTTTTGTATAAAATATCTATCAATTCATTATTGAAAATATATATTGATGAAGTCAAGTTGTATGGACAAAATGTTGTCGCAATATTCTGTGCAACATTGCAGTCGCCAGACTTGACTTTATTAATTTCTACAAAATTAAATATGTGAATATCTTCTAATCTTTATCATCCTATATTATATTAATTCAAAATTAATTAATCTGATTTATATTTTGAATAAAGATAAGATAAGATTTGATTTTCTAGATTTTAGATCTTATCTTAACTAAGTTTGTTATGCATGTTGCCTTCTTTTTGTCCAGGTTCATTCAACAACATTCTCTATTTTTTAGGAAACGTTTCCTTCTTCCTTCTTTTATTATTTCCATGTGGAGAATATCAGTTGATAAATGTGCTGGAAATAAGGGATTTTCATGGGGCTATTGGCATGGGAAAGAGACCTCACGAACGTGGGCAAAGAGTGAAGATAGTGGACTGATAGGTGGATAACTACTTTTCACACGTTCTCAACTTTGGAAGAGAGAAAAGTGGCGACACAAAACTCTCTCAAAGCTGGTGCAGAACTTTGGAAGCAGAGCGAGCTGCGAATTCTCCCAAACTGCGAATACAAAGTGTGTCGTTGTAGGGACGAATCCAAACTGTTGAAAGTTTCACGTTTGTATTGTGTTGTCGATACATTTTGGTTATTGATCTTTTTGCCTAAGGTGCTCACAAGTTTTATAAGAAACTTGTGAAAATATTAAACCTATGAGCATTCTCTTTTGCTGTCAATTTCATTGTAATTCCACTTCTCGTTGTTCTGAATATTGTAACATTTTGAACAACATTTGTTATTTGATAGTGTTTCAAAGTTTTTATAGTTTGCAGTGAATTTAGCGTAAAAAAACTCGAATCAAATATCCAACATATATCTTATTTAAACCAGTAACATATTAGAGACTATGATTGTGATTATAGATTTATATCAATGTATATTCAACTTTTTCGAAGGCAATTTTAATTTTAATTAATTTCTCTATGTATAATATAATTTTTATTTTTAATCGTAGAGCCACTAAGAGCTGGTAAACCAGGCCGGACGCAGTCCGTTAATAGTATTAACAACGGGTTTTAGATGAAGAGAGTATCAAGGATTCCGAAAGACTGAAACAAGGCTGGCGACCGGCTTGATCCGTTAGGACAATAAAGTACTTTGGGCGAAAGAGTTTTCAGATCGAAAGAAACTTACACGTTACAGATCCTTTTCCCATGTCTTTCTTTCTGAGTTCAGTTTCCCGGTGTGAAGCATAGTGACAAGTTCAAACAGGAATGGTATGCTTTCTAGCTCAATGTCCTGTACACGATTCCAGAAGATAAACCAGAATCGGGCCAATCATGTTTACTAAAAGTGGACAATAGAGTGGTCGTACCAGAAAAAAGTCATTTACGTATTTATTTGTTCTAATTTTAGCGTTTTATTTTATCTTGATTGCAAATTGTAGTTAACATATATTTCATGCAAAATACGGGTATAATACTAGTTTCATAAAAGACAAAAATAAATTTTCACAAAGAGCTTCAAAATATTAAACATTAGTTATTAACTATTAATTATTCTATATGTATTTTGGTATACGCGATATCATCCATTTTAAAATTAGTATTCATTGTACATTTGTACTAACATTACTAGCATTATATGTTAATTGTGATTTTATTGCCAGCAATAAATAACAATACTATATTCGGAAAGATCGAAACACCAGCAAGATGGAGAAGAGGAGGGGGACTTAGTTGTTGATATTAATATTTAAACATATTATAAGAAAAAAGGGTATAGAATAGCCAATAGTTTTAGTTGGTGCAGAAAGAAAAGGAAAATGCTAGAAAAAAAAAATGAAATATATGTCTGTTCGTGCTTATCCAAAGAGGGATAGTCACATCCATTTGTCGGATGATCTCATTCTCTATTACTCTTGTCTTCTCTGCCTTCATAATTAGCGTATGACAGAGCAAGTGCTACGTTCTATTTTCCTCCTCCTGAAAAAGTAAAAGTCCCAATTTTCTGCAGGATGGTTCCCCCATTCTCTCATTTAATGTTGCACCAATAGAGTTCATATTCGTTTTCTCTAAATATTCAGATCATTAATATTTTCTAATTAAGCAATTACTGATTCTCAATATCTGGGCCTTTAGTTTGTCCTATGAATATAAATGCAGATTAATTATTTTACATACATTTTTATAAATTCATTGAGCATGAACCAAGACATTCAAACTTAATGACACCGAAGTGTATATATTTCTACTGTTTGAGGACATGAGGAGCATCGCGCGAGGTTTGAAAGGATGTATGCACTTAATTCAGAGATTAACCAGTGTTAAAGGCAGCAGAAATATAATAACAATATCAGTATACAACATACATTAATTTAATGTGATAAGATTAATTTAATTGTTTTTTTTTTTTGAAACAGATAATTGGCATTGTTGAATATTAAGAGATGAGATGATGTAGAATGGTAGAAATAGAGAATGGGAAATGGAAGCTAGCACGCGTTGCCGGTCCATAGGCAACCCCCACTTGACGGAGCTAGGGACTGCCCTTAATCCTCTCTAACTTCATTTATCTTCATTATTAACCCTATGCTTCTATATTTTGCTTATCCTCCCCCACCAACACACACCATATTATTTTTTTCTTTCTTATTTATAATTATATTATTCCTTCGCCAATTTGATAATATATTTTTGTTTCATAATTCATAATATTTCTAATGCATCAATTAATAATGCATGTTTTTTTTTAGAATGTTAAATAGTATTGAAATTGTTAAAAAGATGAAACTAATTTATGAAACGTAAAATAACTCTTTTGAGTAAAGAATCGTCATAATGTGTACTATAAAAATTAGTAGTATAGTGTGTGTTGCTTTTTTATAAGTTTTGACTTATTTAAGAAAACATTTCATTAAAAAGTTGAGTTCATTATACTAAAAGTATATTGATATCAGATTTTTTTTAATCATGTTGTCTAAATGATTAATATCTTAAAGACCCTTGTAGTAGTAGGGACATATTATTTTACATAAAGACCCTTCTACCACAATTTTTTGCATAAATTCATCGGACAGGGTTTCTTAGCAGGGATATTGTAACTGCAATTTAAAGTGACTTTTCGGGAAAATCTAAAAAAGAAGTAGGATTAAAAGAAATATTGTGTGATAAGCTCGATTAACAAAAACCTTTTTTGAGATTTGAATTAAGAACTTTTGATCGCACACCCAATAAAAGAAAAAAAAAATCATTGTGTCCCATAGTATGTCCAATGCATTTCTTTTAGTCTTCTGTTTTAAGTAAATTGCATTGTATTTTAAGAAGAGAATAAAAGGGACAGCTAATTCGGGTATGTTTATCTTAGGGGCAAGAAGGTAAATTAGCGGTGGGTTAGGCGTGATTAAGATTCACGGGTGACAGTATTATGAAACTAATGCCAGGGACTAAGTGCTCACTTTACAACGTTTATTAATCTAACCTAGGATAATGCCATTAATGATGATAACCGGTACATCCATCCAAATAAACTACGCTTTCGCTTTCTGCCATTTCTGTCAAATTCAACAAAAGGACAACTCGCCACAAACGATTATTTGTACTTATCCTCAATTTATTTTAATTTCTCTCCTAAATTACATGATGAATAATTTCTTCACAAGAATGCTATTCTTTTTTTCTTATTATTATTACTATTTTTTCTTTTTCACATAGGTATGTGTTAACGTCCTCTAGTGTATTAAATGAGATTAAATTATATTCATTCATTAAATTTAATCTACGATGCATATCCAGTTTCATCTATCCAAAATCATAGTGCATTTTTACATGAATTTAGTGCATTCATGGATAAATTTGAAAGATTTCTCATAATAATTTTGACTCGGGTACTGTGTTAAATATATATTTTTAATGCATATATAATTAAGTTATTGTAATAAAATGCATAAAAGTGCATATAATGCACAATTAATTACGCAATTTCATGCATTTTATGAGAATTTTGAGTAATTTGTGCAAATTATGATGAATTTGCATTTTTGTGCTATTTTCTTTTGGGAAATACATGCAATAAAGATTTTGTTTGTAAGTTTATGAATTTATTTTTAATTTGAATTATGATATGAGAAAAATTAATTTAAACGAGTAAATAACTAGATCAAAAGGAAAAATTAATTTATACCGATTTTCCTATTGAGCTATTCGTATATATTGCGTTGATTGAACAAATTGAACATATATATTACTTTGTAGACAACACTTGTTGAATACATAAAAAGTGTCGCACTATTTACAATAACCCAAAACAAATAGGATGAAGCCGGGCGCAAATTTATTAGTGGCTAGCTAGCCTTGGGTTTGGAGTTAAAAATTCGAAACATTCTTTGCTTTTTGAGTATATAAAAATCCATACATAACAGAGGCATGGCTGCAGTAAGGCTCCATTTTCCAGCACACACAGTTTACCTGCTCGAAATTTTGAGAAGAATACTATATATTGTTAATTTCCTTGAGTTCCATGAATTAAAATATATGAAAAAGGTGAAGGATTCATGCAAAAGCAATTCACAATTTTAGAACCTAAATAAAAGGTTAAAATTAAGTGGAAAATGATGGAAATGGGTTTTGGTTGCACGTAATGCCTGGAGTTTGTGATCGCTGGTGTTAACTCTAGTCTCTATCGACTCTTGGACATTGAAATTAATTAAATGCTCTTTTTTAAGGACAGATGGTGACACTTTTACCATGCTTTCTTGAGATAATTATGACCAACTTATCTTTCATTTTCAAAACAGACGTGGGAGATATTTATAATAATCTAATATCGAAACAAACGACATCATATATATCATTATACAAAAAAATTTGAATTTCTTTTAGGTACCTGAATCACGAAGACTTTGGGATGCAATTTGATATTAAAATAAAGTCGGAACATTAATATTGTTAAGAGTTATAAATGTGACGTATAAAGAATTAATTTTTCCTTGTATTAAACAATTTTTTTTTTCCCTTAGCAAGTACCTGATCAAACACAACTTGTCTATGTGTGTTGAAATTAATTAGTATGTAAGTATTGCTATGTTTTACGCATCAGTAAATGCAGTTGAATACCATTTACTTATTTCATTGAGATCTTTAAAAATGGCTCAGATTTTGAAATCTTCAAATAATATATCTGTATTACTAATGAGTATTCGATATTAGACATAAAAGACCCATCTTAATATCCATATACCTTAACGAAGAATAGCAATGAGAAAGAAAACCTTACGACAGATTTGACGAGGAGGTCTAATTAAGAATTTTGGGTCCTATAAACATCACCTCGCAAAAAATGGTACAAGCATTGACTCCAAAACTGTATATGAAAGAGATAAATACTAGGATCCCCTCAAGTTATATTTGTAAATAAAAACTTAAAAACATATATTCATATAGGGCAAAATTTGTGTTAGACCGCCTAAACGATTTAGGTAGATCTAAATAGTTCACTTCCTCCTGCCCAAATTAATACATACCGTCTTAGATCCTAAATTCAAACTCATATTTGCCCTGGATCCTGAACCTAAATCCGCTTAAATCATTTAGGCGGTCTAACGAAAGACCTCTTCATTCATATTATATGTACTGAATTAATGAATAGGGTCTGTCAATTGTTTCTCAAATGGGATTCATGATTTTATTTTCGAGGTTTAAAAGTAACCTGGGTTCTGCCTTTTTCTTTTTGAGGGGATTGAATAATGAAATTGTTTGTTTGTTTGTTTATTGAGAAGAGACTAATGAAATTGTTAATCGAACACATCTATGATGTTTTGAGAAATCTGGGAGATATTTGGAGGCTATAGAAACCTTTTTCAATCAATGATTAGAGAATATGTTAATAAAATTAAAGTTGATGGTTAAAGGGGTAAAGTATTATATTCATTAATATTTATTTTTAATTTTAAAAAAGGCTATAGTCTGTAGGGTGAGCAGAATGAGGGCAACCTAGGCAGCAATTGGAGGGAATTTCTGTAAATAGGTTTGAGTTTTGGATAGCACAGAAAATTGGATTGGAGATGGGCCCGCTGTAGCATAAAGTTTTTAATACAGTGCACGTGAAGTTGGGTAGTGATAAGTGAATACACCAATTCAAAGCCCAATCCATGCTTTCTATTATTTCAAGTTCGATGTTCAGTTTTGGACATTTTGACAACTCAGGTCATTTTTTGTTTATCCTACTGAACCCAGTATTGTGACTAAAGAATAAGCCCTCCTTCTACTTGGTTCACAGAATACTAACTCTTGTAAATACCAATCACTATGCATACTTCTCTAATACTAACTCTTATAACTACCAATCCTTTTTACTTGAAACCTTTGTTATTCTTCTGCTGACTCACACAACGTATGCAGCACCCAAATTGAATATTTATTTTTATAGCATGCATTTTATTTTTAATTTAATAATGTGTTAACATTTCCAATAAAAATAATGAGCCATCGTATTTTAGATAAAGGAAATTTATCTACTTGTAACTCTCTTTTTTATCAAGTGTTATTTAGTTGTAACTCATCTTACTTCAATTCACAAATCATATAAATGGTTTTATAATGAGTGCATCGAAATTTTTGCTAATTTAACCAAACAATTGTTTATTTCATATTATGTTTCTGATTAAATTAAGAAATTCTTTTGAATGGGAAAACAAGAAATTCTGGAAGTATTAATTTAATAGGTAGATAAATTCTTCCTTTTACCGTGAATTCTCCATATGTTTTCGTGCACAACATTAGGCAATGTTGATAGAGATAGAAGGATGATTAAGTGATTGTGGAATGCCACATATTATATTATTTCGTCTATTGAGACAACAACGTGCCGCCGAACTCGCACCTTTTTTTTTCTGAGTTGGTGAAGTCACACATTATTTAAATTACTATATTATTATTCTTGTAAAAACTATATTTTATTTAGATTTACTAACTATACAATCTAAATTAGTGAAATGGGATGGAGATCACCTCATGTGCCAAAGCCACAGCAAGATGTGTTGTGTACCGTATCCATCATTTATTTTTTTGCTTCTTTGTTGAATTTAGAGGGTGAGATTGATTTTGCTGGGCACATCATCACCATGCTATATACAACAAATGATACTTTTTTTAGGAAAAGAATACGAGATAGAAAAGAAGAGAAGAATAAGTGTTCAAATTAAAGACGAGGCCACTCGAAACATAATACTGATTTGGGAATGTCGTGAAGGAATTTTTATACTATTTTAGCCAAACTTCTGTTTTAATCGAAAAGTTATATCACAAATTAAGAAAAAGAGGATAAAGCTTATTCATTCATTCATTCTGGTTTAAATGGGTTAGAACACATCAGCATAACAGCATTAAGGTTTAGCCAAATGAATACTATATTATGCAAAGGCCATTTGTAAAGTTGAAAAATGCGAGGCTCATCTTCAATGTGAAAATGATATAGTCAAAATATCACAATACTAATAAAATAAAATAGTTCCGAAGATAAATTAATATCCACTAGGTTTTGACCCTGATGTAACTAGAGTGAAAATTGAAAAATAGTTGTGTAGTTGGACCATCTTTTCTATCTCCGAAGTTGGGAATTGGGATTATGCCTTTTAAAAGAATCTATACTAGCTTTCTATTCATGCAAGAGACATATTGAGAAACAAATATTGCGATAAATCTTAAAGATTTTTAGTGGATAAGTTATACATCAATTCCCTGAATTCAGCATTCATAATGATTGAGGCAACTGCTTGGTATCTTATTGAACGGATCGATATAAGAACATTACAAAGTAAATTAAACTTATGGAAGTTTAAACGTTTGAATGAGTATCCTTAATAGCAATAATGATCATCAAATACTTCGTTTTTAAAAGGGTAAGTTGTGTGATCTACAAATATTTAGATCCATCGAGAAGGAACCAAAATCAACTTTAAGACCAACCCAGATCACCTGTGTAGCACCATTATACCACCTCTATGTAGACTTTTATATATGCAACTTACCCGCTTATAATCTGATTGTGTCATCTTCAAAGGCAATTGTCATGTAGGATTGCATTTGAAAAGTATGTCGACTGAATTAGGTGTCATATACTATACATATTATGTCTTAGTTAGCTTCATGTTACGTTGAATTACACAATATTGTGTCTGCACAATTACAACTCAAGTTGGATTGTAAACTCTCAAACTGTACTTTATATTCTAATTCACAAACAAAATTATTTATTCTTATTTAAAATTTTCTCAAGCTTCTTTGTTAAGATTGCTTTTGTAATTATTAAGTAGAGTTTATTATGTTCCATTAGGTGTTTATAGTGAATAAGAAATTATTATAGAAAATAAGAGTAGATAATCCAATATTAGTTGAAAACTAGAACCAATCTCGTTTCCTCGAGAAGACATTAATTATTTATCTTGGAATCTTTTCCTCAATTCACATAAAACCTATTGATATTAATTTGTCATAAAGTAGTTTGAGTGGGTTGCATATAATTATGTACATCACATGATCGTGGGATTTATTAATTACAAGTCAGTATCACCATATTGATTTAGGATATTTTGTAATCGATAAGAGTTCTAGTACAAGTCCGGTTGCAATCAATATATGTGATCAAGTTTGATTGATTCCACGTGTTTCGTTTTTTATGCTAGAGTAAAAGGAAACAACAAAACTGTACAAATTAATATGCTCATTCTGGTTCGGATGAATGATATGATTAAGGTGGATTTAAAATTTGAATTTACATAATAAGTTAAATATAAGATTTAAATCTGCTACACGACACACACGTATGGACTCGATTAGTCGGGAAAAGGGCTAACTGTACAAGTAATAAGATACTGAACTCCAACTAATAATTA
>AYJT01094452.1:0-12252 GCA_001278415.1 Ocimum tenuiflorum | reverse complement strand
AAAAATGTGTAGACCATAAAAATGTGAATTTATTGTGTAAGAAGATAATGCGAGCGTGGTTTCATATTATTTTTCATTCGATAATATACAAATATAATTTTGTATATTCCATCATCATTTTTCTCAAATTATCAATTATAGACTTCTTTTTCCATTGTCCGTGAGATGAACATTTAATTTAAAACCCATATTATTACATTTTATTGAACATCTGTAAGTGGGCCTATGATTAAAAAAAAAAACAATGCAGATTATTCTGTATGTGGAAGTTTTTAGCCCAACATTTAATAGGCCATTTAGATTGTGGGTTGGGCCTCAAAGCTAGAACGAAGATCTAAATAAAAAAGATACTGAGAAATTAACAAGAGAATGCAATCTTACGAGACCTATCTGACAAACATGCTACCGTAGTGCCCGGTGCTGACTTGGATGAACTCCATACTCCCTTTCGATTATGTCAACAAGGCTCGTAATCATATAGTTAATCATCATCGTTTAACTTCAAAATTACTATCACTGTCTACCATCTTGAAGTGTAATAGTAAGTACATTTTTAATAACAGTTAAGTGTTCGAGTCTATGAGGGGAATATATGGCTTAATATGGATGAGCAATGTACAATTACGAATCACTATAAAAGATTGTTTCCCGGTAAAAAGGAGATTTGATGTGCCGCTCGACTATAAAAGATTGTTTCCCGTTCCTAATCTTCCATCTTCCAAATAATCATCTTATTATTTTTAAAAATTGTGAACACGTTTCTCTCTCTAGAAATTCATTTATTTATTTTTTTCATTTAAGAATAAAAAATGGGAAAAAAAATAAAAAAGAAAGAATAAATGAATTTCTAGAAAGGGAAACGTGTTCATAATTTTTAGGAATAATGAGATGATTATTTGAAAGAGAGAAGATTATGAGAAAAAAATGGGAAAAAAGTTATTATGTCTCTTGGTGCTCACGAGAGGTACCTATTTTAGTCGGGCGGCATGTCAAATCTACGGTGAAAAGATAATAAATTTGTGTAAACGTGAAGGGCAATGTAGTCAATTGAAGTCTGATTTCTTATTCCGCAAGCCGGACATTGATATTCAATGGTGAAGTTTCTAGAAGTGAGCGAGTAGAGAAATTTCACCTAAATTTACGGTCAGTTTTGCGCAGCTGCTCATTCGAGCTAAGTTTTCCGAGCTTTCAGACCATTCAAACAGTGGAGATGGCGTGGTTATCGAGATTTCTGACGGCCGTGGCGTTTTTGGCGATCGGCGTTGTTTTCTCGCCGGAAACATTCGGATCGAAATCGGACGGCCAGAATTCCCAGGTGCTCGTCTCCGCGCTGAAATTGGCGCACCTCCTCTGCTTCTCCACCGCCTGGGGCGCCGCTCTCTGGGTTACCTTCATCGGCGGCATCATCATGTTCAAGTAATTCTCCTTTTTTCTTCTTCGTCTTATTTTTTTGCTGTTTTCCTTGAAATTTCCAGCTGTTTCATCTTAATTGATGTTAGATTTCTCACATAATTATATATTGTCGCGATAAGTCTTCAAATTGCAGTATTATTTTAGAAATTTTCACTTCGCGCTTTGTGAAGTTCTTTAGTTCATGTTAAAGATAGATCTGCAACGAATACTAATCTGTATGTCTGCATTACATTGTATGTCGCATCCACCATTAAATCGCGTAGATTAGAGCTGCGCGTATCTTTTGTTAGAGCGTCGCTTTTTTCATTTATGTAAATTGTGATGAATGATCATCTGCTTGGAATTAGAGTGAAGCTATGATGATTAATGCTTTTGCAATTATTCCTGCAACTGAAGTTTGTTTGTATCTTTGTCAAAGGAATTTGCCTAGGCATCAATTTGGGAATTTACAAAGCAAGATGTTTCCTGCATACTTTTCCATGGTGGGAGTGTGCTGTGCTGTGGCCGTCGGGTCTTTCGGGTACTTGCACCCGTGGAAGACATCGGGGCCAACTGAGAAATACCAGCTCGGGTTCTTGATTGCAGCATTTGCTTTCAATCTCAGCAATCTTGTCATCTTTACGCCAATGACCATCGAGGTAAACACAAGTAGCTTCCGTCTTGAACTGTTTGCATCACTGCAATAATTGAATTTGCCAAACTTGATTGGCTTTTGATTTTGTGATTTTGTTTATATCAAGTTTCTTTTGCTGCTTTGGGCTTTGTTCGTGCTCTATATGCTTTGAGTTCCAGCCAGGTGTTAGATGGATCTTAGTATATCTAGTTGCAGAATAACTAGCATAAGAAATTAGACATGAAAAGTGTTCTGTTATTTTTATTTCTTCCAACTCCAAAGTATAGCCGCAGTCTGCAGTTACTATTTATAGCACACTTTAAGAGAAAAGGAAAAAAACCTAACACAAAAGACATGAGTGAAATGTTTTTCTTGTCCTATAGGACACGGTCCATTTCATTCTGATACCATAAATTTACCTTTTAGTCCCAATTCTAAAAGTTAGCAATTTTGGTCCCAAAATTAATAAATTACTCACGTGAACCATGTAGTCATTTGGTCATTTTATCTTATGTTTATCATAGATTGAATTAGAATATTGAATGTCAAAATAGTTTTTAGACTAAAGGCAAAAAAAAGTTTAATGAAAAATATGTCGATGCAACAAAAAATTGACAATGTGAGACTAAAAGTAGATCTTTGGGACCAACATAAAAAGGGCTGGTGTCCCGTGGGACTGAAAAAACAATTTACTACAAATGATATAAGATGTGATTTACAAAATAAAAGAAACTCGAAAGATCACAGTCGATGCAAATATGTAATAAATGGAAACTGAAGTTGTGACGTAGATTGAAGAATAAACCAGTGACCGAGACAGAACTCCATAGAAGTTTTTCTTCGTAGCCAAAAGAGAACTGAGAACTTTTGTCGTTCCAATTCCCCTCAACTCTTGTAGCTCTACAGCTTTGTTTCTTTGAAGAAAATCGAATTCTTTCTTGTTCGTATAATCATAGAGATGAACGCTCAGGCATCATTTTATCTGAACTGGAAGACCATTTTCTAGTATGAATATTAACATGTCACCGGTTTTGGATGTCGAGCAGATGATGAAGCAAAGGCACAAGATCGAGAGAGAAGCGAATATTGGGGAAGAAGTCGGGTGGACAAAGAACCAAGAAGTTGCAAAGAAAAACCCGAAGCTTGCGGCCATGAACAAGAAATTCGGGATGATCCATGGATTGTCTTCTCTTGCAAATATCTTCTCATTTGGCAGCCTTGCATTGCACTCGTGGTATTTAGCTGGTAAAATCGATCTATAGATGGTCTTCGGATCCATCTTGCTCAGAATAATGCGTGTGTTTGTATTTACTTGTAACATCAAGCATAAAATCTGTCCCTTCATAGACTTCCCTCAAGGTCTGCCTCTAGTGCTTTCAAAGAAACACTGTATTTTAGGACTGAATATTATACTTTTCGCGTCTCTAGTTTGAGAAGTGATTTGATGATGGTTTTTTTACGGGAATATGATGAAATTCGTATTGTTTAGACGATTAATAAATAGTAATGGTGCCGTTGGTCGGAGTGAATAATGAAGGAGACAATTATTTTCTTGGCAATAAGATGGTAATTAGTTAATATAGTAAAAATATATTTATATTTTTTAAATTATAAATATAATAATAGATATAATGCTTAAAAAATATAATATTTATTTGGGTTTCAGGTGGGTCCCGAAAATATTTTTTGAATTCGCTAACCGAATCATTCACCCATTTAACGGTTCAGGTGGCTTGATTAACCCACTCATTGACCAATTAATCAAATCGTATAGATCCAAATTGAATTTGGTTCGGGTGGAAAATATGCGTTTCCATTTAATGAACACCCATAGGAAATAAGGAGGTTTTCATTTTCTTACCCTACAAGATATTACAGACGATTTATATATAGCATGGATATCAAATGGGCTCAACTATGGCCCACTAGTTGATGTGGGCCCACCTAATGACCCATCTGCCACTTAATTTAATACTAAGATAAAATACCATTGAATAAAATAGCATAAAAGTAAATAATAGCTTGTGTCACCGCATTTCCCCCACCATTCTCGTTGCGCTTAGCCCAATGCTATAAATACTACCCTACAATTCAATTTCGCTATAATTTCAACACCAGTAAAGGCAGTAACCTTCTGTACCACTGGAGGAAATCCTCATCGGCGGAGTCGAAAACCGTAAGCTAAGCCCCCATTAGTAATTCGTTTACGATCCGAATTTTTTTTGCCAGCTTCATAGGATTATTTGTTCGAATAGCTAATATGTTGTTTTTCTTTTTCAGCTCAGATCACTTCGTTCGTCGATATTGCCGCATGACACTGGTTGAACGAGTATCTGAGGATTAATTTACCATCAGTGAGTATTGGTCGCCTAATTCGTGGTCGAAATTTTGTTGAGTCGCTATATTTGGTTGGTTAGTTTGAAGTTCGGCTTCGTTTTTGCTGGTTAATCGGTGAAGCTGGTTTCGATTGAATGAAATTCGTTTAATTATGTATCAGTAGGTGTGGAGGAAGAAGAATTATTTCATTTTGTGAACAATGTCACAGTGTTAAAGCAATTTATCAATTTGTTTTGCAATTTTTCTGGTTTAGGGTTTAGTATCTTAAAAGGAAAGGCTTGATTATGAAATATGGCTATTTGTTGATCTTACTATAACTTAAGCTGGAAAGCTCAATATCGCTTGAAAACAGCATATATCTGTTGAATCTCTGAAATTAGTAAATATGGATGACTCTTTTCAAGCATTTTATGTGCTGAATTGCTGAAACTAGTGAATATAGATGACTTTAGATAAGTTTATGGCTCAACAAGGTGGTATATGAGTATATCCGGTATTTTCAAAATCATATGAAGACAATTTATCAATAATCCAAATTTCTAACTGCATAACATGCTATTGAGGGAGGATATGATTTCGATTTATGGAAATTTTTTTATGCCTGTTTTGTTTTTTGTGGATTGTAAGTAATTCTAAGTGTGCTTAAAATTTGAAACTGAAGTCAAGAGTTGACAAACAGAGGATGAGCAACACCGGAGGAGGTCCATCAAAAGCGAGGCCGGGTGCATCCCAGCCTTCAGAATCCTCCAAGCGTAAACGCGGAATGTTTCAGAAGGACTGTGAGTTTTTATCTTTTACAAACTTCTTCATTCGTAATTCTGAGGTCTATGTTTTGGGATTTGATGCACTTATTTTTTTATCTGGGATGAGCAGTGCAGCATATGATGTATGGATTCGGCGATGATGCTAATGTATGTCAATCTTGTTCCCTTTGCATTGTAACTCAAGATTTTCTTCCATTTTTTTTACAGTTTTTACCTTCATCTATGCCTTCTTTTAAGCGTCATGTCATCCAGAAGCCTATATTTGCAATCAGTATTGGGAATATAATCACACCTTCAAATAATATTTACAATTATATAGATTATTCTAGTTAAGAAACTTTTTGATTGAGTATCATTTAACTTTAGCTGGGAGTTCAATTACGAGTAGAATTTGTAAGGATGGCTTACACTGGGTCGTTTTGCTCATAATTGGAAGCTAGAACTGTTGAACTCTAATATCATGTATTTTATTTTTGGGGAAACTCATTTGAATTTATTCTGCTTGATGCATCAAAAACAAGTTCATCTAATCTTGTAATGTCTCCGTGCTTCTACTATTGTACTTCAGCCACTTCCCGAGACTGTTGCACTTGTTGAAGATATTGTTGTGGAGTACGTCACAGATATGGTAAGTCTTTATTTTTTTGAACACTTTTTGGTAGTTCGAGCTCTATAACATTTTCAAAAAATAACTTTCGCTTTTTGCTTATGAATTTTTTATCAGGTCCACAAAGCTCAAGATACTGCATCCAAAAGAGGAAAACTTTTGACAGAGGATTTCCTCTATCTAATCCGAAAGGTGAATGCAGAAGGTTCATTTTTTGTAATTTCAGTAATCATGGATAATCGAATTTTACAATGTCCCAAGTAGTGCAGATATAAAATATTTAAGTATCTATAATCCTGCATTATGTCTTCCATTTGCATTTCTGAAGGTAACTTTAAAAAACAGCTTATTGTTCATATACTCTTTTAAGTCTCATATGTGTGATTCTGTAGGATTTGCCGAAACTTAACCGGTGCACAGAGTTGTTATCGATGAATGAGGAGCTGAAGCAAGCAAGGAAGGCTTTTGAGGTCGACGAAGAGAAACTGGTTTCTGGTGACTGATAAGAATTTGGCCACAAAAACCAACATCCTTAGTGCAAGTTAGTTTGCTAACGATGTTTTAGAATTCGTTTACTGCATTTTTTTTGTAGAAGGATTGGACGGAATTTGTCAAAAGCTCTTGCAGTTCTTAAAAGTAGCGGAGCTGGTCACTGTTAGGGTCTGGGGGAAATATAGTAAAAATTGATGTACTCTCTCTACCATATTAAAAATAGCGAAATCTGATTTTCTGGTTTTTTTTCCTTGTACCATAGTATTTAATAAATAATTTTGAGCACACCCCAAAATTTTATTAAGGCATCTTTATCGAGATTTTAGTAGGACCAACAGGCCATAAACCATAAATTGGTCACCAAAACTCAGTGTAATGCAATAAAGGCAAACCGCGTAATTTTACACAGTAATTGTTTCTGAAGAAATTTCAAAATCGACTCGTGGAGAATATATTAAAATACCCCAACAAAAAGTTAAGGCCTCGTCAATCCACTGGGATACAGGATAATTCGAAATCAAACTAAAAAGGATAAAGAATCAGACGCTGCAGAATGGTTAGTCTCTCCACAAAGGATCTACAATTTGAACAAAATTGTGAAGAGCAGAAACAGTGTACTCTAAAATAGTAGCGTAATAGCTTAGATATGCAAAACTCACTCATGCTACATTATAAATTGTATACCTAGCCTAGTATTTCCTTGATCTTAGTCTTCTGGTTATCCGTCAGTGATGAGGGGAAAATAACCTCGAAAGTGACATATAGATCGCCCTTCTTGTTACTGAAATGTAACGGCATGCCCTCACCTTTAAACTTCCTCACTTGCTTCGGTTTTGTGATACCCTGATGGAGAATGATAAATTAGTTCACCTTCAAATTTTTGCCTTAAAAAGATTGAAATAAGAATGGTCGCTAACCTTGGAGCTGATGTCCACCAAATGTTCGTCAAGGTGTTTAATGGTTTTCTCAAAACCAACAAGAGCTTGAACCTAAAGAAGGAAGCGGATGTTTATTTAATATGGACCGTTAAGATTTTTGTATAATCAAATCTGAAACAAAGAGTTCAAGAGTGCCAAAAAGGGGAAATTACCAAAGTGATAGTGACGGTTGTATGCAGATCATTGCCTTCCCTTCTGAAGACATCATGAGGTGCAGTACGAATGCGAAACTGCAGGTATAATATAATACCCAATGAATTGAGGAATGTTGAATAAATGAGAAGTTGAAATTTAAATCGATGATATGGATCAAACCTTGAGATCTCCGGGTTCACCATCAATTATTGGCTCACCTTCTTCATAAAATAGCACTTCCTGTAAAAAATGGAACAATATTGAGCATCAGTGAGAACCCTGGAAATTTCACCGAGAAACCTTTTCTATTATTACAAAGCTAAATTTATAGTGGTGCAGAAAATGAGAACTCTCTTACTTTTATTAGTCAAAGACGTACCCAGCAATAAGTCAACAAGAATCCGGATTATTATACTAAAGAAACATTTTATTAAAAAGCGCGGGTTTGTATTCTCTACATATAAATTTACCTAGACATAAGGCCAACTAGCATCAATAGACTTTATACAGGCACAAACACTTGAAGATAGTGACTTGAAGAGATTAGGGATAAATATGAATGAAAAGCCAAATGAAAGCATGGTGGAAACCAGCCAGTAAACCATTTAAATCAGAGAAAAAGAATAATAGCTTACTTGCCCATCCTGCATTCCTTTCTCAATATCCACGGTGATGAAATCACCCTCCCTTTCATACTTCACATTAGGGCACTGTTCACAGACCTGGAAAGCAACACAGCAAAAACTTGTTAGACATGATAGAGAAACAAACAAGGACCAGTTTTGGTTTTTATATGACAATTCATGCTACAAGATGTAGATGCAACTTGCAAGTTCGCATAGCAATCAATATGTATACCTGCTCTGTCATCTGCTGAAACATCCCCGGACCAATTTGTTTGTGATAAACCTCATTTCTACAGTTGCATCGCCTCTTCCCTGGAGCTGGTTTTATTACGTTTTTCACCCTCCAAACCTGTTAGATTATACATCCCAAACATTTGATTATGAGCTACTGTTCAAAAATGTCATGAAGGCACACTTATGAGCCAAGCATTTTACGGAACGGGATTCTGGTTTATTATATGGATATTCACATCTCCAGCAGGGGAAGATATATGATAAAGTTATAATTGTATATATTTATATATTGCTGTGTCAGAACATCTAGTACCTTCAAAGTACCACCCATATACAAGTCTTCAAGTGTGGCATCCAAATCAACAATTACTTCATCACCTTTGACAACCCTCTCTTCCTCCTCTGCAGGACCACCTCCTCCAAAAAAACTGAGAGAATGTTTTTTTTTATTTTTTATCAGAAAAGCATCTTTATGAGGAATATCATAAGACAAGAAATTCTATTTAATAGTAACCAAAAGAGGCTAAAATTTTCAAAACAACCTAAAGAGAGCATTAAAAACAAAATTATCATAGCAGACACATCATTAATTTTCGTTCTGCAACATCTCCATGAGCAGCTTTGAGAATAATGAGAAACAAAAGACCACTGAAAAGGATTAATGTCTAATGATACTGATTGGGCAAGATAAAGTATTAGCACATGTGTTATTTAATTTGCTTTTTTGTTTTAGTTTTATAAATTTGTCAGTGCTCCCTTGCAAGATTTACAGAGTCAAACGTGCGCACAGATATACAAATCTGTGTGGAACGTCAAGTTTCCTTGAGAAATCTTTCCGGTAATTTTATGACATTAATAGAAGTCAAGCTAACTGCAGATGTGTTCCATCTAAATCTTAATTTTAATCTAAATAAAAGAAAAGAACGGACCCATAGCTTTGTTTGATTTTCATGCAAACCTGAAGCGCTAGCTCAGTAATAAGAAATCAATGGACAAAACGATGCATACTATAAACAAGTTGTACAAGTTCATTCATTTGAAAATTAGCATCGTAAGATCATAACAGCTACAGATGACGCAATAAAACACAGTACCCATGAATACCACAGGCGGAATAGGAATAGGATTCGACAAGCATAGTGTTCAAAAACAAGGAAGAATAAACATGAACGAATGAGCACTTACGAGCTAAAAATATCTTGAATATTCATCCCTCCACCTCCTCTACCACCACTAGCCGCATGCTGCTTGAGACCTTCCTCACCGTATCTATCATATATACCTCTCTTCTCGCTATCCGATAAAACTTCGTAAGCTACAATTGAACAATTTAAAAACGCTCACAATCCTCAGCACAAATGCATCAATGCTGATGACACTGTTTTCCTAATTTAATTAATAAAATATACTGATATAACGAGGAAATCATGACAAAAAAAGCGGAATACCATTATTAATTTCTGCGAATCTCTTGTTCGCTTCTTCATTTCCTGGATTTTTATCCGGATGATATTTCAACGCGAGCTTTCGATATGCACGCTTTATTTGATCATCCGAAGCGCCTTTCGGTACTTGGAGAATGTCGTAATAGCTCTTACTGTTACCGCCACAAAATCAGTAAAACGCCAACAAAAAGAAAAATCAAAACCGCGATGTATTCACAGCAGAATCGAAAATCCTACACACTTACGCTGCAAGGGCGATCAGACAGTAGGAAGCGAGGCAGAAAAACAGCAATAACTTTGATCCCTGATGCGCCATGACAGCAGACACAGAAATCAAAATTACCAAACGGAAAAACTAGGGATTCCAATCGGATCTCCACGCGAGCAGCTCGAAGAGATTCTCAGATTTGTTGACGAGAATCAGCAGTAGAATGCGTCTGAACGTACGTATTCGTACGAATGCGAACACTGCCGCGAGATTTCGCTCCGTGCGAGTGAGTGAGAAGCCGAACCCCTGAACAATGCGAATTTTTCATATTTGCAGATAAAAAGTGCCAAGACGTCAAAGAAGGTTTTCAGTAAGCAACGTGGTCTTTGGGGAACTGGCCAATCAGAGCGCGCTTCCACTTGTTACAACCACTAATATTCCGCCACGTGTTTCACTTGACCTTTCTGTGGTGTGGTGTTCAAGCGATTTTTTCACGGCTGGAGTTGGACTCAGCCGGCTCGACGTTTTGATTATTCGGTTTGAATTTTTTCCTTTTTGTTGATTATTTAGTTTTTCTCTGGATGAATATTTATTCAATTACTAAATGATAATTTTTTTTTGAAACAGCACTAAAAATGATATTAAGAATATATGAATGTTCGTAAAATAGTACACTTCTTCGGGTGTGTTTGATATGTCTTTTAAAAAAGTGAAGTACACTTTTTTGACAAAAAAAAATTGTTTGTTCGTATGTTTTTTTTAAAAAGTGAGAATATGTAGAAATAAAATTTGAATTTGTTTTAACGGAAATCACCTCCATAAAAAAATGAGGTATAATTTTTTGAAAAAAACTATATCAAACAAGGCCTAACCATACATGAGTTTTAATTTTATATTGGGTAAAAGGGGCTGGGTAGTCCATTGATACCATCCAATAGCTCAAGTAGTATTTTAACGACTTTTTTTTTTAGCTCAAATAACTCCTCAGAAACTAGGAAAGCGAACAATCTGATTGTCGAAAAACTTGTCACCAAAATTAGAGTTAATTGCGCAGTTAATATATAATGGTTCGTGATGATGATGAAAATAACATTGGCGAGATGAAATTCCCAAGAACTTGTTGTTTACTAAAAGAGTAAATGTTGAATTTTTGTTATAGAATTATAGATCGACGGTCTTAAATTTTACAGTGGTTAAAAGATTCTTATATGCAGTCCATTTATTTGCTGTGTTAGCTATGGAAAATGGACTATTTGGGATGTCAAAGAGTAGAATTTGATTTTTCCTAACTTGCAAGAAAATTCTATTTTCGGCACGCCCCGTTCTCGCTTTGGTTTGCAAAGACCTTTTTTCTTCGTTGGCCGAATCAATAGGCCCAATGCATTCAAACCACGTCAGCAGGCCCAATACCATAAGGCGGATCGGATTTCAAAAAATTATTGAAGGGCCGAAAAATAATGGAGATTAGAATAAATGCGAACTTTTGAGTGGATATTGGATATTTGCCCATGAAGAAAAGGCTCAAGAAAAGATGGCATCCAAAAATTACACTCATGCTTTCAAAAAGCTCGACTCGTATCTACTATACCGGAGGTGCGGTGGGTAAACAATTTTCCTAAGTGTTCGAGTCTACGTGCGACATCTAGGTGGAATTTCTTGAAATTTAAATATAGTATAAAAATTTAGAAAAAGCTCGAGTCGTGGGGCATATGTACTTGCCAACTAGCAAGATTTCTATCAAATTTCTCCCTACCACATATCATCAATATCAATACCACATATCATCAATATCAATGGAATTTATTGTAGGTCATATTGTGGAGACTGGAGAGTACTCATGAGAATGTCGAAAAATAATGTAATGCAATCAAGAGACAGATTTTACATGATTATATTCATGATGCAGGAGAAATTTTCGTGTTGCAGAGTACGAATTAATGGAGAGAAGTCATTCTACATTCTACAACACAAAAATTTTCTTCCCAACGTGAAGAAACCAACAACTAAACCTTTATACAGATACATTATTATATAATTAAATATATTATCTTACCACCATCAGAAAATATGGATGAATCACAGCTCTGCTTTGATGTACGTAAGCTATTCCCGTCAAATCTATGGGATATAATTAGAAACAAAATCACATCACACAGTGATTCAGCTCCGAATCAAATAGCTTCTCCCGTACATCGACAGCATTCTTTTTGTTCCATTTTTGCACAGAAGAACACGAAATCAAACTAGCTTACAAAACTATACAGTAAAAACAATATTAGTTTGACTTTTCATTTCACCTGGACGAAATTGGATTCAGATTTCTGGTAAACCCGCTGAAAGCGCCATAACTCTTGGAGCTGAACCCTAGGCACCCCAGCAGGCCTTGTCGGTATGGCAAAAATGTCTTCTTCTTCATCTCCTCCGCCTGCGCTCTGTTCGC
>AYJT01094429.1:0-22056 GCA_001278415.1 Ocimum tenuiflorum | reverse complement strand
GTGTGTATGTATATATGTATGTATTCGGTCCCTTGGGCATGTGCTCCAGACATTTGTGCTTCTGAGGTCACATTCTCCATCTTGTTTTGTGTATCAGTGATTGAGCTGTCTCTATTTTTCAATTTCTGGCAATCATCTTCTCTTCTTATCGGAACGTAAATCCTGCATCTCAATTTCACTTCCTTTCCTCTTCCATATATTTCCAAACTAGTACATCCTTTTGGACAACGCCAACTCTCCCCCTCTCCTCTATTCTACTTTTTTTTTTGTATGTACCTACTTAATTTCCCAATAATCATTCTGACAATATCATGTTGTTTACTTCTTAATCCACTAGATTATGCATTTATCACACCAATTACTTAATATCAATAAATATTAAGATGTGGAAGACTGAGTGACAAGTGAATCTATCTTATGATGAAAACGAGAATTTTGCGGTTGAGTATTCCCCAAATACGGGAGTTAGATATATGTCCACTAAAACTAAGAGTAAAAAAGAATTGTCTTATTGGTTGTTATAGCTGATGTCCAATTAATAATATATATTGAAGTAAGATATTTGGGTCCTTCCAAAAGAAACAGCTATAATAATAATAATATATAATAATGGAGAAGATGATGATGCATTGCAGGTGGAGGTGAGGGACAGTGGAGAGAGAAAGATGATGAGGCAAAGGGGGTGCTTATCGTTGAGGGGTCTGTGGATGACAAGTCGAGAAAAACAAAAACCAACTACAAACATCCTCTCTACCATTCTTCACCATCTCAACGCTTGCTCTAAACAATAAAATCAAATAAATTGCAAGCTTTGTCGCAAACATTCTCCCATATAATCTTTTTAATGGTGTAAATTATCTTTTTATAAAACCTACTGCATGCATTACTGCTGTCTAAATTTCAAACTCCGAAGAGTTACAGAAAAAGGAAAAACATGACTACAAATACAATAGGGGGTGGGTGTCATGCAAGTTTTTGCACTAAGAAGCTAATGCAATCTCCCATCGCATTTAAAGGAAATTCTATGTTACAGATGTGGGCAATGTCCATAGCACTCACATAATTGTCTGTGGTTCGTGTGAGCCCACAACCTCATGCGAGTATAGAGCCACTGTCCATAATACCATCGAAGAATTTCCAAGTATTTAATCTTGGGAGCTGGATCACTGACTCATTGTCCCAGGATTCGTCATCTCAACTACCTTTCTCACATTTCTTTGCTAGAAAGTCAATGAAAGTACTGTGATCCACAATTAATGTTTCCCTCCGTATTTATTTACTAATTTTTTGTTGTATGATGAGAATAAATTTTATATAAATGAATAGTTGTTGCTAACGTTTTAATTCATGGAACAGAAGACGTACGGTGTGGGACATCAATTATGAACTAGGGGATTTCATCTTGGTTCTTGCTTCATATCTCATTCTTTTGTCAACCAATTCTATTATTGAAATTGTAGTTGAGAACCACTGTTTCAGACTTAGTGTTTTATACTGTTGACTTACAAATTAAATTCCAATTAAAATAGCATGAAACAGTGATGTGTTGTCAATAAAATAAATAAATACATAATATAATAAAAAAATTAAAAGTGCAAAAGAAATTTATTCCTATTATAAAAATGTGTATATTTCTCCCAAAATGTGTATTTCCTATTTTGTCCCCCTCAAATACTTAGTTTAAAGGACAATAATGTAATTATCTATAATAATATAATATAATTTACTTTTGTTTATTTTGATGTTATATATTAGAATTGTACTTATCAATAATGTAAGTTAGATATTATCCATACAAATCTTATTAGATTTCAAAAGATTTATAAATTATTAATATTATTATCTCTTCTCAAATTTTATAAATACATATAAATTAATTCACCTCAAATTCGTTTATCAACAATCGACTATATTTTTTACAAGTATGTATCCTGTCTCAAATGCTTAAGTTGGTCTTTTATGAAAAAAATTAATTTTGTGAACTTTTTGTTTCCATGCATATTTAGAGCTTGTGAATCAAAATTTGATTATGGCCCTTTTATTTAATTACAAATATTAGTACATCACATATTCATGTGCACTAAATTTGGCCTCCCAATTAGTGATTTTCTCACATAGGAATCATTTTAGAGCATAGGAATCATGTTGGAACATGCAAAAGTTAAAATAATCTATTTTACAAATAAAGGTTGAAGGATTAAGATTAAGAGTTTGTAAAAATATGACAAAAGATTTTTTTTTTTATAATGTTTGTTCCTTATTTTATATTCTTTAATTATTTATTTAGAAGAATAATAATGAAATTATCCATACATATTATATTATAATTTATTTTTACTTATTTTGATATTATATATTAAAATTGATGAAGCGAATGAAAATATATAGTTGCATGCACGAATGTTCCTTCGAAAATATCACAAACTCGTAATGCGGTCTTGAAAATAAAAGCAATGGTGTTATATTTAGTAATTTTTTATACATGTAATTTTGTATGTATTAATATATTTACTTTTTGTTTGAGTCATGTGTAGTAGTTTGGTAAATCGAAAATAACATTCTTTTAATTTGGTGTAATTCTTACTCTTTTATAATAATTAAATCAGAATATTATATTTTCAGTCCCAGGAGTCTCTCCATAAATAAGTTGAGCAAAACAATAATATGTGATCAATATATTTTTTTATTAAAATTATAAAGGTTTTTGAAGATAAATATGATTTCAACAATATATTTTTCGATCATTTTCATTTGTAAAAAAACTGCACAAGCAAAAATAGTTAAAAGAAAGTAACAAATATTAGAAAAAAAGGTAAATAATTCATTTACTTGAATTACGGAAACTTTTAAATTATTCAGACATATCAAGAGAAAATATTTTGCATCAATTTTTACTGTTTCATACGTAGTATTTTAACTTCAGCATATTCATTGGGCACCTTTAAAGTTTTATCAGATAATACTCTTTCTAAAAAATATTAAAATATTCTATTAAATATAAATGTATTTTATGTTAAATGCGTACTACCATGAGTCTAAAATGAGATAAAGATTCGTTGTCTGATTGAATGAATCCATTAATTTTTAATTTATTAATTTAGATATACAAAAAACATAGTATTATTATATTATTATAGTAGCTTTTATATAAATAAATAATTAAAAAGATATAATTTTATAATCTCTATACAATATAAAACACTAAAGGCATTACATGTATTGCATGTAATCGTAACTAGTTAATAAAAATGTACGTAAAATATAATAAAATAAATTTAAAGCTATAAAAACATAAAAATTAATAATCTAAAATGTTGAGTGTTTGATTGAGCCGGTTTCATTATTAAAGGGTTTGATTGGTCCAAATAATCATGCACGGGCTACTTTTTTAGAAAAATAAGATGAATTAATCTTCGGTACATTTATCAAAATGTGTGTGCACATCACCACAAAACATACACATAATATAGTTTCATTATTCATGTTTGATCATCTAACAACTCAAAATCATTCATGCGGTTATCATATTTGGGTCCAATTATTGACGAGGTGCATACATTTATGTAAGCTTGTTAAATACAAAATTAATCAATACATATATATGTAGGATTCTGACCAATGAAAAAAAATCCTCACATAGAATTATGCACTGCCTATTTTTATTAAATTCATAGGACTTATGAGGACATAAAGCAACCTGGGATAAGCCAGTTGCAGAAAAAAAGTTGATACAAGAAAACACCAAACATAAATTCACATAATCTTTTTTACGAAAAAATCTAAGGTGGTGTAATGGACAGTGCTCAATACATCTACATGAGACTATGAAGCCACACAATCTCATGGAAAGCCCGCATAATTATGTGAATTACCCATATGGAATTCCCCATTTTCTAGAGCACAAGTCGACATCAAAGTCTGCAAATATTTTCATTATTATTTTAACAATAAATATGCATATAAATATTGCCGTTGTTATTTATATTAATCTTTTATTGTGTTAACTTCAAATTTTTTGCTTTCCATAAAAGTAGCGTTCTTATGCTATTTATCGTCGAAAACAATGATGCACTAAATAAGAAACAACCAACCAACCATATGTCAATATTGCACATTTGCGCTATAGTATTTCACGTGTGTATCATAGAATATTCGACGCGGCATTATAAATGGCCTTCAGTCTTTTTCTACTTAAAATACGTAATATTGATCTCACATGAAAGATAACAAAAAACCTTTAACTAGATATACAGTTCAGAAAAAAATGTGAATTCAAATTGATATACAGTACACAAAAAAAATGTGAATTCAAATTGAAAAAAATTAAAGTAGTTCAGGTACACCGTAGTCTAGAGGATAGAGAAAAACTAATTATTTGTTTTAAAGGAAAAAAAAATGAAAAGATCGCATTTTTTTTCTTTTTCTTTTCTTTTTTTTTTTTTTGAATTGGGGGGATTAGGGGAGTGGGCATTTGAACCCTAGACCTCTCTCATTTGAAGAGTCTTTAGACATAAGTTTACACTAGTGGGGCGTCCGCGAAAGGACAAAGATCGCATCTTTAGCAATGTGGGCAAGTATCATGAGGTTTATATATACGTAACTTACACTTTTTTATACTTAATTTTTAACCTTTTCTTAATACAATTAAACTCAAAATAATTAAGTGAGTTCCTAAAAGACTAAAATTGATTTCTATTGAACACACCAAAAGATTTAATATAAGAATATTTGCGATTTCATCAATGATTATTGATGGACATGAAGTGGTATGCAATATGGAGCGCAGAACATGGTGGGAGGGAAATATAAAAAAGTGAGAAATGATAAATGGAGAAAATGCCAAAAAAAAACGTAGTGGGAAAATTTGTGGTGGTTCATTTGGGTGTTCCACTGAATTATTGTACTGCTCTTGATGTTGTGGTTTTTGTTGTTATTTAGTGAAAAATTTGACATAGTTTTCACTTGTATCACCTTTATCTTTTGAAATGGAAAATTATTCCATGTCTTTTTTTCCAAGTCCCTTTCCAAGCTATGCACACACAATTCGATCACCATGCAAGTACAAACTCTACGCGCGCACCTGAAATTGGGAACAAAAAATGTAGTTGTCATGTCTAGTCACGCTGGATATATATTTTATTTTATTGGGAACGAAAACTATTTTCTTTCTTCTTGAAGGTTAAGTAATCCAAGATTCCTTATGAATGAATGAATGATCCGTCTATGTTAATTTCAGTGTACTTTTTTTAATTGAAATATGTCATCACCTTGAGTAACATACTTGTGCTATCTATTTTGTTTAACACTATTCCTGACTATTGCCAAAGTTTTACTACGATAACATGTATGAAGGGATACTGAGATATTGCTTCTAATACTAAATCTTTACTGTATTAATCAACTCTCATTTCATATTCAATTGGTTGAAAATAAGAAAGGTAAGACAATTAAATGATTTTCTTTTTTTCAAATTTGGTAAGTTAGAGATTGGTTTGAAGTTTCAGAATTTCAGTCTGAAAGTCAGAAATATATAAAGAAAAATAAATATATTTATTGATTCTTTTTAGAATATATGATGCTAAGCGAGTGTATGATCATTTGTGGCGATCCTTCACTGAAGGGGAGGGATCGTAATCGTGAAGACCGCTATCGTGGTGATGATTGGAAATGGCATCTCGTGGAGAAGGCCACTCGATCATTTAACTTACCTCATGCATTGAAAATTTTCTCATTTATTATTAACTTATCTAAGATTCAAATTCATTCTCATTTCTCATTTTCAAATTTATTATCACCTTATAATTTGAAAGTGAAAATGTAAAATTGTTGTCTTTGAAAATATATATATAAAATGAAATCACAAGTTCAAAGGTGATTCCGTGGCCCAATGGATAAGGCGCTGGTCTACGGAACCAGAGATTCTGGGTTCGATCCCCAGCGGAGTCGTTTCTTAACTTTAATTTTTTCACGACTATTAATTGGGCAGAGTCATAATATTTTGTTGTTTTTGTCTTTTTTTAACCTTTAAAGAGGTCTGGTTGAATCATTCCCAAAAATTTATTCCAAAATTACCAAACAAATAATAAAATTTGGGTTTCATTCTATTCCATCATTCCAAACCGAGCAACCAAACACCACCTTTAAACGCTTGTGTTTGTATGCTATTGTTTATTGGGTACAAGTTATTTTTATTCCAGCAGACTATATCAGTATTAAGATGTTTTCCTAATATTCAACAGTACAAATCCAATCGTCTGGAATAAAATGGTACAAGATTGCTGCATTTGACCAATTGATTAACCCTCTTCCCACTTTATATGAAGCAGAACTACGATCGATGACTCCCCAGGAAATTTTTCAAGATGCATATGATACTCCTAATACATTTTTTAGGATGCATATGGTGAATGACCCACTTGGTAGTTTTTTAAGTTAGTGCAAACCGCAACATAGCCAACTTTTGATGAGTCGAGAAGTTTGTTAAATTAAATGTGCGAGAAAAACCACACTAGAGAAAATCTAATATTGATCTACGGATTATCCATTAGTTTAAAAGTCGAATCATCATTATTGGATAAGCTCCATCCATTTTCTGCGTTTGGAAAAGCATGGATTTTCAAGAACGAAAATCCTATAATATGTTGGGGATCTCTTATGGACCCTAGGACGGGGGCATTACATAAAATATCTTTCACTAACTTTAATAAATCAACATAACATTATGTTCAGAAAGATACATTCCCATACTTTCACAAGTAAAAAAAATTCTGCTAATTCTCACTTAGGAAGATAATCTCCGCAAAATATAGCCCATACAAAACATATTTGATTCTCGAAATGGAGTCCATGGCTTTTTCCAAAGCGCTTTCTCAAAATTACATCTGCTACATATATCATCAGTTCCGTCTATTTCAGAACCTTAGCTTCTTCCCCCTGCAGGCAAACGACCATCAAATTTCTTGAAATAATATTAAAATTTGTGTATTCACTTGCACCCAAGTTCATGATTGTGCAATTTAAAATAATGAGAAAGAAAACAGATATTTTCTTTTATACTTCAACTCCATTGTTGATGATAGACATAACTTGTTATAAAATAATTTGCTCTGACTATCAGCACCGACATAGATAATCTGCACTCACTTCTTAATTAAGGTACAATCAAATTGTTTTGTTTTGGTTTTATGTAGTAATCTATTTGAATCCAATAAATCAATCAGGAATAGGACTAACCTCAAGAAGCAAATATGCTTCTCAATTGCTTCTTTTCCTTCATCATCAATAGCAAACCATTTCTCTTTTAACGTAAGAGTATCTCCCTTTCCAACATCTGTTCAATAACAGACGAGGTTAGCCCGATACAGTAGCCACTCTTAGAAAGCAAAACGTGCAATATAATTTACCTTGATGCAGTAAATTAGTGTTGCCAGAACAATTCAATTTCCAGTATGCATTACCGCCATGGCCCACAAGGACAGGCTCTACTCTTATGGCATCGCAAGTTCGACTATCTACAAATTCATTAATTGCACCAAGCAATATAAGACCAAGATACATGGAAAAGTATAATATTTTCAAGAACATTGAAACAGCATAAAGACTTGTTGAAAAATTGCATTCTTGTATTCATCCAAAGTTGGCCATGTCAATACTTCTAGAATATAAGATGGTGAATCAGTGTATGATCTCGATTTCAAACCCAACTTTCAGCATGCAATGGTGTCACCGGAGTTGTGCAGGGATGTTCAGACAAAATATCATTTTCTGTTTTACAAGGGCTGTGACAGAATTTCAACAGAAAGAGGAAATTGCTATACTGAACATGGAATACTTACTTTCAAGAAGTAAGCCTTTTGATTCAAGCTCCACCTTTGCACGAGCTTCTACTACCTTGCGTTTAATACGTGAGACAATAGCTTCATGCTCTGCAATTGTAAGAGGAGCACCATGCTTATCAATAATGGCTTTGGCAACATCATCTTTCATTTTCTGCTTCAAAGTCTTCTCCTGCATGAGCGGTAGAAGTTAATATGACACATGAAAAGCTGAAGTCCCATTGCAGTAAACTATATTATAATTTTTTTGAAGAATATTTCATAATTATTATTGCCTCGTCCTTCGCAGCACTAACTTTTTGCCTTGCTTCCTTTATTTTTTCAGCAAGTTCTGTGTTTTGTTCATCGATCCAACTCCTCAACTTTCTATGTACAGAACAAAAACATAGTAAACACCTATGAACTCTTAGTATTACAAGTGAAACTAATGAAAATGTACTGACTCGGTTCCAAGAATTTCATCACAAAGAATGTTTAGGAGCCTGAGCTTTTCTGAAGCTTCCAAAGACTCATAATCAGATGCCTTCTCTAAACAATCCAGGCTCTGAGCTTTAAGAATGCTTTGAGATTCAGACAGGCATTGTTTGAGTACATCAAACCATGAGTTTTTTCCAACAGATGGACTAAGTTCTCCACTTCTGCAAGGAAAATGGAAAAAGGTTCATATTCTTGTTTAAGAAATATATATATATATATACTAGCCAATTTACAGCATAGTGCATCGTACTCTTCTCCTTGTTCAGTCTGCAAAATAGAGAGTAAGTGGATATGAAATTGTACAGTCAAAGAAAATTTTCCTCGACGCCCAGTTCGTCCATGAAATAAGTCTTGAAGAACATGCTCTGGTTGGCCCTTTTTAACCTCAAGGACCTGCTTGATTGGAACAAAATACAATTAAAATGAGGAAGACCAAAACGGCTGAGGTACTGACGGAAGGTCTGAGAGAAAGTATACCAAAATATAGAAAGCAGGGAGTAGAGAAACAGAAGCTATTAGCATATTATTCTATTATAAGGAGGCTTATTTGCACTAATGGTTAAAAACAACAAAAAGCCCTTAAAGTCAAGGAATCTGAATATGATAAAACATAACAGGAGTGATCAAGTTAATTTAAATAACGACATTTATCTTGATGAATAACAATAAAAAAAATAACAAACTTCTCATTACTAAATTACTTAACCATAATAAAGTAAGTGTTTTCATTATAGTAGATAAGGTAAAGTGTTGATTTCCATATGACAAAGGTTAAAATATCAGAAATAAATAATATCATGCAGTCTAATCCCGAAAGGCAGAAATAGCGAGCATTAACAGATATGTTGCAAATGAAATACTTGCCTTCCCAAAAGCAGCACAAAATTCTAAAAACTGCAAGGCGTTGCCAACATCTTCAGTGGATACATCAATCCCAGCCACAGTATTCAATTCTGTCCCCAGCGGCAATGGAATGTCGGGGATAAAAGGAGCATTATCCTTTTTCAAATTAATCAGAGCATTCACACTTTTAATTTCGTCTTCCTTTATAGTATCATTTTCTAAGGGCTTCACAAAATCTTCTTTGGTCGCCACGATCATATTGCCATCATCAACTCCGTTGTTGAGCCTTTCCTTTTGGTTGCATATTCTACTACAAACTGCCAATTTTCTAGGACTTGTTCTTATTGCTAAAGTGACATCGCTCCTTTTATTATCATTGTCTAACCCATTCTTTCTTGATGTTTTTTGCTTTTTCTCGCCATCATGCACGCTCTTATCCTTCAATATCCCGCCATCAACTTTTTTATTTTCAGCACCAAATAAAGCTATATCTTCAGCTCCAAGCTTCTTATAACAGTCCTGCATTACCACAAAAGCTTCCTCTAATTTTTGTTTATCAGGGTTCTGACTAACTGGGAAATCATCATCCTTGTTGCCCTTGCGATCTTTCTTAACTTTCTTGGACTTACTGCCAATGTCATTTGGCAAATTACCATCTACTTTTCCATCAAAAGAATTTTCCTTCCCTCGCTTTTTGGGTGAAGGTGCGAGCTCCTGATTGCAAACAAAAAAACAACATATAAAAACAAAATTGATAAATGTTAGTGTCCGTGTGTGCTAGTGAATAACAAGCTTGAAAACTATTCTCAAGGAGGCTACCTTCTTCGGCAAATCAGTTATGAGTGTGACCGCTGTTTCACAACTTAAATGTTGAGCTCCTTTATGCAGCATCTCAGAAACAGATGAAAATCCAGTTGCCTTTGCAGTTTTGATAAGTATACCAGTGGGTTGATGACCTCTTTTCTTCCTAAAAATTGTGCAACGATATCAGAAACACGCTGAATGAGCACTGAGAAACAAATAGAAGTCTCACATGCAAACACTGCAGTTGCAAATGCCTTTGCACTTGGGACAACTCCACTCCCCTGAAACAGCTACTTCTTCGGCCTTCTCACCATACCTAACTTACAAAGTGGTATATTTGGAAACAACAACTCAACATGATTTCATGACAGTTTGCTTTTTATAAAAACATTGTAGCAACTAAAATAAAGCACTAACCTGTTCAAGAGGCATTTATGACAGTACATAATTGGACACGGCTTGTTATTCCTATTATTCGTGCATGCTGCAACAAAATCCATGGTCTTTTGGCGACACTTCAATGCCCCAGTTGAAACGTGAGAAATAAGTGACCAAATGAGAAAATTTCAGAGCAACAGTGAAAAAAAAAAATCTCCCAAGCTTTAAGCATGTTCAATCATATAACAGCCCGTTAACGTGCATTGATAAACAATTGTGTTGTCTTTGAGCAGAATGTGAAGATAATCTCACCGAAGTTGACTACAGTTGTAATCGCTCCAAGAAAATCCATTAGGAAATATTTACATGTTGAGATTTGCACAGAGAAGAGCATCTCATTTTTTGTGACTCAACTGTTTCACCGTGACCGGTTACTTTAGAGCACAAAATTAATGGATAAATCAGAAATTAAACAACTGAAGTTGGAGACCCAGAATCAAACCTGATGGCAACTTTTCCCGTTGACGGAATCGTAAATCCGCCCACCCACAAGGCGAATGACGGGGGATTTGTTCCGCTTCGCCGGCGAAGAAATAGGATTTTTTTTGTTGTTGGTATCATTATTCTTAGGGCTCTTTAGAATCTGATTGGAAGTAGCCCCTGAATCAACCGCCATCGTCGTCAGAAAAGCTTCAGCCCAGAATTTTCGGAATTTTATCCCGAGATTATAGACGATGTATAAATGTATGTCTTGGTTATGACAGAAGAGAAGTGTCACCTGAGCCACTTATGTTGAGAAATGAAAAATATGGATTTTGAAATTTTGGTGTGGAATTGGGGCGCCAACGCATTTCCCGCCGCCACTTTCTTTATCATTTACCCAATCGCCCACACTACATTCAATTCAACTCTCCAGTCTAGTGTACTATTTCTTTATTATTATATTGCATGTGTGTGTGTGTATACTTCAAATTATGATAAATTATTATATTGCATGTTAAATAAATTATTTTGCAACACTGTCAATAAATCTTCATACAGCATGATCAATCTCTTTAGGATAAACTTACATTTGTAACATTCTCAAAAAAAAAAAAACCCTTGAATTTGTAATGCATTGTTTTCTGAAATATGAAAACTAAATATTGAACTCAACCATTATTTATTAAATACAAAAGTAATAGTTGAAAGAGCAAAGTGAGACTTTTTCGTACATATGACTACCTTAACGTATCTTTTCATCTTCTGAAATGGCCAGTTGAACAGTCGGTCCATGAAGATTAGTGTTGAATTTATTTATTTATAATAAAGAAAAGCACAACCAAGTCTTGGGAATTCAGGTACATCCTCATCAGTCAAAATCACCCGTTGACCAAAAAAACACATGTTTAATGATGATACACACGTCAAATCAGGTAAGAATTAACATCCATCATAATTGGTAATAAAAATCTACTAACAAACTCAAGATGGTAACGAGTTTCACTTGGAGTGAGGCGACCATGAGTCAAATTCAAGCTTCAAAGTTGACGGCAATCAAAGCAGGCGTAAATAGTTTCATACCTATCAAATGAGTTCAAGCACAAGCAAAAATATATGGGAACAAAACAAAGAAACCAATCAAAATTTTTCTAGGTACATTGACTGAATACATAGAGCTTAGGTAGCGTAAGTAAACCATTAGCAAACGTGACCATCCTCCCTCCCAGGATTACAATCCATCAGACAAACCAGGGAGCTCTAGTCCAAGGCAATAACTTAGCTTGGCTTCCGCATGTTACGACCAGCACGAATAACCTCATCAACTAGTAGCAGTTGAGATGCAATCACGGGGCTGCAATAAATATTAACGTGTTTCAGCAGATAGGAACAATCGAGCAAAGAACACAAGCATATAAGCGAGTAAAAGAATTACATCACCACCCAGATTTAATGGGGAGAAAATGTTTTCAACTTCATAATTGAGGAGGTTCGGAAATAAGTTTCGAAGCATACCCTGAGTTGATAAGCTGACGCTTGACAGAGTAATTGTCAAAGATACCCTCCATTTGAGGATCAATTGGTTCTCCTGTGTGAAGATTTAGTCCAACCACATTACCCTTGTCATGCTCTCCCTGAAAACAACAAATCAATGATGAGCTACATTTTCAAGCTCAGGGATGACAAGTAATTAAAATGCGATACACAAATACTACCGTGAGTTCAATAATCACATCTTGAGTGTCAAGACCAGAGTTTTCAGCAAGTGTCTTCGGAACCACAAGAAGTGCATCGGCAAAGGCTTCCACGCCAAGTTGAGCACGCTATTCAAAGTTTCAAGAGCATCAGATCAAATCCCATATACATATGTATTCCAAGTATTATTATATACTAAATCCGAAAGACTAATCCCACAAAAGTTGCATTATTTATTTATTTATTTTGTTTAAAGAGATATTCTAGATGAATGAATTTACGGATACAAATAAATCTGCAAAGGCAGGGAGAAAATTACATACTCCTTTAACAGATTTCTTTATTTCATTAACAAGGTATTGTCTGGCTGCAAACTCGAAAGCCCCTGCACCCTGTGGTAGAGGAACAACTGACTTAATACAGAAACTCAAGCCAGTAGTTATATCATTGAAGATTTGTGCTGTGTACTAATAATCTACCCATCCATTTCATAATATACAAAAGTAAAGAAGTAAATTGGTAGCTAATTCTGTTGAGGAAAAACTGATTCAACCTTGTTACCCATTTCATAATACGCAGGCAAAACTGGAGTCAAATAAACAAGACAATAGGGCTTTATTTTTCATATATGAAATCAAGGTGCCCCAGTACCCAACATAATAGCAATAGACTACACCCTGGTGGCCATGAAGGTAAAAACAATCACTATTAAACATGTGAATCATATAAAAATAAATGGTGCCAATCAAAAACATAGCATCGTCATGGATAAAGACAGTATCACTAATTAAGGAGTAAAAGCTAACTTAAAATAAAAAATAAAAAAAAGAGCCAATATATTTCTCACCAATACAACAGCTTCATCTTCAATAGTATTTTTCACTGCCCTAAGACCATCACGAACAGCATCCTTAATTTGAGCTATTGTATGATCATTTGGACCTGCATGATGTTTTCAGGGTGGATTGGTGAACACACAATCAATATAACCAAGTACTTTAAACCAGATTATCCACCAGTAAGGTTATGATAACAGAAAGACAGACAACGAAAATATAAATAATACCATAATATAGCCAACAGATGAGGAGACTGAGAACTTGCAGTAAGATGAAAAACTACAATTACCTTTAATGAGAATTGTGCAGGAGTGGGGATTTTTGACATTTTCCACAAATGTATATTTTTCTTCTCCAAGTACATGCTCATAGACCAAGCCAGCCCAACCAAGGCAGTCAGGGGTTAAGTCGTCAACTGAGTTGAGAGCCTCTCCTCCACAAGCCAAAACCAATCTCTCCATGTTTCTCCTTTTAGCCCTTCGTAGGGCAATTATCTAAAAGTATACCAAAAAACAAAACTAACAGAATTAGGAGACGAGTATGTAACAAAGATTCAAATATTAATCCATCAAACAAAGATAAATAGCATCAACTACAAAATTACAGACATTAAGCAGTATAGGAAACAAAAAGAAATTGAAATGTCAAGTAAACCCAGCTTCTGGACGGATATAAAACCACTTTCCAAGCAGCAATGACGGATAAGACATTTTTTATTTACGAGGAAACACACAACTTTTCAATATTGTATCATTGCTAACAGTTAAACCACATCAAATTCAGATAGCTAAGTGTGAAAAAGAACGGATCTTAATGCAATCATTCTGCCTTCCAGCAATACTTGTGAACTCGAAAACCACCATTTATCTTTCTTGATTTTACCTATTTTACCCGCATTTTCTGGTGGGACTTACCGACAGATCAATTGCATAGGAATTGATTCCTTTAATCGGACCTTCAGTGGGATTATGGAAAGCACCAACTTAAAGTTCCCTCGTAATAGTTCCATCAAATTCGGTGAACCGTGGATAATATTTATCAAGTATATTATATTGCATTTAAGTTTCCAATAGTGGGTTGGATTTCGGTCATTTCTAGAAAAGTTAAGGGAAACTTACCCCAGCTCGAGCGAGGAGATCCAATGAAGGAGGATCGATTCCTTTCTGATTAATGACAACAAAATTGCTATCATTACCAGCACACACCTGTGAGAAACAATAGGGATTATCAGCTTCGACAAGAAAACTATAATTAATTAGCCATCAAGATTGACTCGATAACCTTGTTTTTTAAATCAATGATCTTTTGAACCCTTTCATCAACAGAACGTCTTTCTGCTGCAACCATTGCTTCTCTCTGCTCCGCATTCGAGTAAAAGAATCCTGCATTTATTTCACTGGAAAAAAAAAAAGTTAACCTCATGGATATAATCAAACTAACTAGCTCAAAAACAATCTAGCACAACTGCACAACACTCCACAAATCCTTACCTCTTCTCATACTCTAATGACACATTACAGGTCAAAATATAACAATTCTCCGCTCGACGTTTCATATCTGGATGCCTTGAACCATGGTCAAGAACAAGACCTTCAACCTAGATACAGAAGTAAGTAAATAAGTATTTATGCCGTAATAAGGAAAAAATATTGAGAGTGATATTTGGATGCCTTGAACAATGGTCATCACTACAATACACATTATGACATAACAACAAGCACAATAACAAGTTAGGCACATAATTTGGTAATCCAAAATTATCACAAACCATTGCTAAGGATTGCTCCCACTTATATGTCCATACACACATTCATGTGGATCCAATTTGGGACATATAACAATTAATCCTTCTTTCAAAATGGACGTCCACAAACGACACACTCCGGGTGGCAAACCATACCAAAACCCACATCCAGGAGGCAAACCATCTTTGGGCCCACATTTAATTGGCAAGCCTTAGGCCCACATATGGGGTAGCCTCTTTAGGTGGTATATCCGGTGCTTGCCTATTACTATTGTTCATCTAGTGTAGCCCATTTTTGTGGTACCCATGGAAAGTCGGACCCAATTGTTAAACTTATAAACTAGGGAGGTATAAATTCCAAAACCATGGTCAAGGATCAAAGATTGATCCCCACTTATATGTCCATCTACACTTTCATGTGGACCCAATGTGGGATATCATAACCACACAAGGAGAAAAACTCTAATAAAGTATAAAACCAAAACACAACTGAACAACCACTTAAAGCATACCAAAGATAGTTTAGATAAAAGAGAATAGATTTAATAAGAAAAGGAACTTCCTGAAAGAGTGCAGGAGACACAACTTCTTCAATAGCATTCTTTATACATATAAATATCATGACCAAATTCAACATTCAAATCCAAATTTGAGAAGAATCACAAATTATCAAGGTAAAATACCAAACGAGTGTCCACATCAAACTTATGGCGCATGTGCATGATCTCAACCATAAAAAGATCAATATGCTCTTCAGGTTTGCGGACACAGAGAACCTGCAACATCATGAGAACATTGTGATATAAAGGTCAGTCACAACTTATTTTAGATAATTGACAAATTAGTTACCATCACACATCAATCTACCTCTGATAGTAGAACGTGAAAGAAATAAATGCTGAACTTAAGCACTTACAGCATTTACAACAATGTCAGTCAGTTGATCTGCCAATGCCTCGTACAACTGCCAAGGAGGTACATATCCAACATGTAAGTATAATACCAAGAGTTATTATGTACATAACACAAAATAGAGCGGATGAGGAAAACCTTTGTCCTTAATGTTGTTCTCGCCACCATTTTCAGAATCTCTTTATCAGGTTCATCTCCCATAACAACAGGAGTCTTGAACTTCTCAAGAAATTGGAGTGTTGCTCTTTTAGCTATTTCAAATCCATCAACCAGAAGACGTGGATGCATTCCTTCAATAAGATTACATGTTTCAGAATTACCACCCACTTTCACATCAGAAATTGCAATTAGTTCCAACATATCTAGATATGTAGTATTTTTCTACAAGCCAAACTAGGATCAGAATCACATGACCAAAAAAGATCTGGTATATATTGAAAACCAGACAGTGCATATATTACACACTTTACCATAGAGAGCTTAATATTCAATACCAAAGGCTTCTTATTGCGCCATTAATATTCTTGAATGAACTATTATTTCATTTTCTTACTCTTCAAGGCAATTCCCAATAGAAGAAAGTTTCTTACTATTATATCAGTGTAACTGTATCAAAAAGTACTTATATACACATAATGAGTTAGCCTGAAATGTCATTTCAATGTAAGTATTCATATTAACCAACATGATCAATGGAAATAGATTAAAGACGACCTCTCCCTCAGGAGATTAGATACACCAAAATACCAATAAACTCATAGTACCTTATACCTTACTGATTAAAAAGTAAATCCAGTTTACCTTCATCTATGTACCGCTCTGACTGCTTCATCAGCTCACCAATAAAGATGACAGTAGAAGTAGTACCATCTCCACTAGTTTCATCTTGAGCAACAGCGGTCCGAGCAATCATTATCGCTGTAGGGCTTTGAATTTGCTGCCATAAAAATAGACTGTAGTCTAAGAATGAAGCCATATATGGACATTTTTGTCCTATTTGCAAGAAAAAAAAATTCTAATTTCAATACATGCAATAAATTTTCATAAATTTTTGTAAATACAAACACATCTAAATAAAACCATACATATTACAAATTTAAATCATAAACACTCATCTAGCAGTTAAACCCAGTCCCAACATGCTTCCTAGAAACAATTATTTTCTATATAGGTTTCAAGAAATAATTCACAAGATAATGCACCTTTCTCAACATTCTTGAATAAACAATGGAAAATCCAAGTCTATCCTGAAAACTCCTCCCAGTAATATAAATAGCATTATCATCCATTTACAACTAATGACACTCAGAACTTTTAGCTGAAGACAAACTTATTTTAGTTCATCCTATAGTAATAATGACAAGATAAGCTCTAGGCTGTCAGTAGATAACCCCGGTTCTCAACAGTGCTAATTGCATATATACACACACACACACACACAAAATCCCTGCAGCACAAAGATATATGCAGTAATGACACACGGTGAACACTCCCCCACCAATTTCTCAAGACCACCAAAGTGCATAATTAAGATGGAACATGCAGATGTCCACAGAAAATATCAATACTCGGCCACAAAGCAAATTGGACACGTGCATAATCGCTCAATCACAAATCAGACGGTCCGCGCGCCAAAATAAAAATGAAAATTGTAACTTTTTAGAATAAAAGGGTGAAAGACCAACCATCTCCTTCAGGAGAGTGTTACCATCCTTGGTGAGCTTAATATCTCCCGCCCCACCAACAAGCCTGAAAAAAATCAAATAAAAATTATTAACAGCAAAACCCGGAAGGGCATTATAAAACACACTTGCGCCATACATGGGGAAAACAAAATATTTACATTTTAATAGTTCCCTTAGGTCCAAGATTAGTTTTTAGCACATCCTGGAGGCCCTTTGCGGCGTTGATGTTCATGTGAAGCGCATGAGACTTGTTCAGCACCTCCGCGTTCGGATTCAACACCTTTAACGACATCGTTTCACTCTACTACTCGTCTGCGAAATCGATAACACTGAGCTACTTGGCTTGCTGGATAATGACCGGGCAAACAAAGTGTAATGTTCCAGAAATTCAGAGCTAGATCGGAGGTTTAAAATCGCAGCAGAGAAAGAGAGGAGAGGGGAGGGAATTGGGGGAGGAGGGTTTTTCTTTAGGGCTTTCTGGAAAGAGAGAGAGAGGGAAAATGAATAAAATCGCTTTGTTAAATAATATGGAGTACGCTTATGCCCCTGGAGAATTGGCAATAGTTATGAATTTAAATGTTAATTAGTTTATTAAATCTAGTAATTAGGGGAGAAGATTATTAAGCTTGTGAAACGTATATAAATTAATAATAATTAATTTATCACAATAAAGTATATAGATCCTACTTGTTTCAGACTTCTTCGCAATTTTCTTCCCTTTCTCCACTATCCGTCCACCATCGGCCTCACCTTACGGCGCTGCGCACCTCCACTCCTGACTTCCGACGGCTCAGACGACAGGCGTTCAGCAGAGTCAGCGCCTGATAACATATTTCATTTTCCTAACTTCGGAAATTTGGAATTATTTTGTGGTGTCAGGTGTGCATTTAGATTTTTATTCTCTCTCTTATTTAAGCTGTTTCTAGTTGTTTGTATGATGTTGGAGATTTATCCCAATGCGCCGAGACTCGACTCGACTCGACCCGACCACTGTCTTCATGACATATTTCAAGAAATTTTAGGCATTTCTTGCGTGTTTGAGAAAATCGAGAAGTGGAGGGAGTAAAGAACGGATTAATGATGATGTATAAAAAGTAGCACGTGACTGAAAGTGTATTCCTCTTCTGAACAGCGACAGAGAATAGCGATTGCTGCTAAAACGCGATGGGTTTGATGGAGCGTGAAAATCAGCTGCTGATATTGTATGCTTCTCAGACAGGAAATGCAATGGATGCTGCCGAGCGGCTCGGCCGTGAAGCAGAGCGCCGTGGCTGCCCTACCATCTCCATTCTCTCCATGGATGAATTTCATCCTGTATGTTATTTAAAAATTAGAAAAGAAATTATTTTGATGTTTTCTGTTGTTTTTTGAGTTGTAAAATGGTGCCTATTTGGTATTGTTTTTATATTGATCACGTAAGAGAGTATGCTGTATATCTATTTGGGGTTCTTGTTCTCTCGTGATAAATCTGAATATGATAGTGGTGATTTGTTGATTCAGAGCGGCTTGCCGGACTGGGAAACAATGATTTTTGTGGTGTCGACCACAGGCCAAGGGGACAATCCAGACTCAATGAAGGTTGTCTAAAATGCTATAAAAAACCAAATGTATTATTGAATGTTGAACTTCCACAGTTGGTTTGTATAATATGCTGGCTGAAATTCCTACAGGGGTTTTGGAGGTTCTTGTTGCAAAAGAATTTAACAAAGGACTGGCTGAAAGGAGTTAATTATGCTGTGTTTGGATTGGGAGATTCAAGCTACCAAAAGTATAATGTAATTGTTGATTTTTAGATTGGTGAAACTTTCAACTCCCATCTCTTAATAGTATTATATTACTCCATTTTTAAATGAAGATATTAAACAAATAATGGTGACATTTTGCTTTTGCACAGATACAATAGGTGATTCTATGCTGTAATGCTAGTACTATTCTTTTCCTCTTGCTTCCCTTTAATTATATGTACATCATCTTAGGTTGCGATGGTAACCTTATACAAACTAACAAGTAGAAAATATGTGTCCATACCATAGCTATTGGCTATAAATGGTTTAGTCTTGCATTTCTTGCTAAAAACTAATTATTCTTCATAGGTTGTATCCGTTATTTTCATTTTAAATGATCACTTGAACAGTCACAGATCGCCTGACAACATGAGTGTTCTGGTCGCAGTTTGCAGCAAAGAAGCTAGACAAACGACTATCATCTCTGGGTGCGATGGCAATTATTGAAAGAGGCCTGGGAGATGATCAACATCCTTCAGGGTAGCATTTTCACTTTGGTTCTCTATGCATGTTTCTCATGATTTTGGATCTCTGAGAAAATTTTGTGCTATTGTAGGGAAATGTTAAATCTACAGATATTCTGCTTCTCTAAAGTAAAAGTCCTGTGTATGTGTGTGTGGTAGGACTCAATGCTGAAATGACCTACCCGCAGACTCTTGCATGCATGTACAGACTACAGAGAGAAACTGAGTGCATCCTCTCATTACTAGTCCACAGTTTTGACTATTATATTTGATGATTTTATTGTCTGGAATTTCTAGAAGTTGCTGTTGGTTCCATGCTTATTAGTTACCGTTAGCAGAGGTATGGATGTGGTGAAAGTTGATTGAAAAACAGACAGGGCAGAGTTTTACATGTTCAGTTACTATATATCCTAAGACTGTTTATCCAGTCAATTTGCACCCTTTTGAGAAATAACTTGTTTTCAGCTTTGTGAATTAACCCTTTCCCTGTCTCATGAAATATTTTGGTCGTTTGAAACACCAAAGGAAGGCTTATTGGCAATAACAAAATTATTGATAGGTATGAAGGAGCTCTAGATCCATGGATGTCGTCCTTATGGAACATGTTGTATCAGATGAATCAACGTTTACTTCCAAAAGCTGCAACTCCAGATGCTATTTTAATAGATCAACCTAAAATACAAGTTATATATCATGAGACCGAAGAAGGGCTACCATCTGTTGCAACTGAGACAGGTTTTTGAACTTATACTTTTCTTAAAGCATATTTCATTGTTGTACATTTTTGATTGTTTAATGTTGCCATTTTATTTCTATCGTATCTACTGCTTCAAACAAGGATGTGGGCCTGTGTAAGTTTGAGAAACTAATGTTGAATACAGTAGTCCACTATCTAGAACAAGCTATCATGTTCATTGTTGCTAATCACAAATATGCTTCCAGATGATATTATTATAGGAAGCATATTATGCTCTGCTCCAAATAGCAGAAGCACTCCCAAATAGGATTGGAGATTTATGTTGTTGAGGAAAGAGTGCTACTTTTCTCTTTTATTTGGCTTGAGTTCGTACCTCATTCTAAATAAACAAGTTCCTTCTATGCTATTTATATTTTAATTTAACTAGGTCTATGTATCTCAATCTTTCATTTATAATATATTAAAATTGGAGGAGGGGAGAAATCGGAAAATTTGTCGATGTAGTTTGTTATATGTCCTTGGTTATTTTCTTTCCAGTTTTGACTATTGGGTTCTGGTTTATATTAAGCTAAAAAGAAGTGATATTACAGATTTCAACTATCTTGAGATGCTAATTGAGAGGGCCCATTCAATGAATCCTGCAAAACTTTCTGGCAAAGACAGGCCTGATTGCTTCCTTAAAATGGTATGCAGTATACCGTGTATCCAGTTTTGCTTAAGTTTCAATAATTTTCTGTGCTATTTAATAGGGTAATGTATCAATATATCCCAAACTATGACTGGCTATGTAAAAATAACCAAAACTATTTTTAGTATATTAAAATATATTGAACCGTTTACTGTCTTTACCAATAAAAATTTGCTTAAAAAATATTACCAGTTTTGCATATTCTTGTTTCAAGTTTAAAGTTCTAATCTTTTTCCTTTTCTTCGTGACTCTTAATCTCTACCTAGAGTTGAGGATGCCCGTTTCTATTTTGAGATAAAAGTGCCATTTGATGAAGCAAGAATGCATCTTCTGCAGAAAAAACTGTCTATTTAGGCACAACTGCATCAATAGTGATAGAGGAGATATTTGAAGGTTCAAGTATTACAAAACTAAGAGCATTAAGTCATAATAAGTTGAAAGAATTACTTGGTAACAAAAGCTTTACCAGCCATACATCTAGTTCGTGCTTGACCCTTTTTATGAAGCTCTATGCAGCCTGAAAACTTTTTTAAGTGAATAAGTGCTAACTACTGTGTTGTCTTTTGAAGTTTCATATCCCCAATATTTTTTCAATTGTAGATCAAGAATGATCGATTAAGTAGAGTGGATAGTGGAAAGGATGTACACCACTTTGAGTTTGAAGCTTCTTCATGTGTAAGTGAGAAATATTTTTTAAAATTAGGTTAATATGCACTCAGTAACTATTATTC
>AYJT01094412.1:0-10161 GCA_001278415.1 Ocimum tenuiflorum | reverse complement strand
TATATATAAATAAAAAAGTGTTCTTCTCAGGACAGTTTTGGTAAAAGACGGCCTTGGTTCTGCACTTGTTCTTGAATCTTGTATAGCGACAGCGAGACTTTAGACCATATTTCAACCCATAATGATTAAATGTGACATATAAATATATTCAATAAAATAATATATAATGGTGGCCGCCCCCTCCATTTTTCTCCTTATAATTGAGTGGGTCTCCTATCATTATTAGTCTTTGTCGCCCTATTTCTCTAACAATTTTAAAAGACTTGCATATTTATTGGTCCAAGGAGTGTCCGTATGTTAAAAGTATGACCGTGACAACAAACACTCATTCATCCTCTTTTGCCGCCCCCACCACCATAATACCTAAAATCTTACATTACTTTAACATGGCCGTAGCCTGATTTGGATCCAAGTTTTTTTTTTTATATTTATCGTTTTGAATTTTGTTCCTGTAAGATTCAAATAATACAACATATAATATTACTATTCATTTTAATTAAAAAAACAATATTACTCTTAATTTAAAAGAAATTAAATTTACAGAGTTTCTCGAAAAAAGAAATAACAAAAGAATGAAATGACCTATGTTTTCCGGCGAAATTAGGATTGATTTAGTGAGAGACGACATATTCCGAGGAGACAGCGACTGGAAAGCCGGCACATGACACATTAACATAACACTTGATTAACGACATATTCCATTTCACCTATTTTAATTTCAATAATTAATTAATATTTACTACCACCTATCTTCAGTAGTTGGTCTGGTCCCCCCACTTTCCACTTATTGTCTTTGTTACCACTTACCATACATCCATCCATCTTTTCACCAATCTCCACCTAACACCTGCATATGGCCTACACCTTATATTTACATGTACATATTTCCGCCAGAGGGTACTATAAAATAGCTGAACATAAATAAAATTGCAGCTTCTTAATAGAATTTTAATTATCATTCTCATGTAATATTTGTCTTCTTATGAATGTTTAAATAATCAACAAGAAAATGACAAATAGTGTATCAGTTTTATAGAAAAAAAAAATTAAAGGCAATAATAATAGAATCTGACTTTATTGTTTTCAGAATTGAAAAATCTCACCTGACATCTTTATTTTTCTTTCTAGTTGTAGAACTTTGAACATTAAGTAATTGTGAATTTTTAAAATTTATTATGTAAATTTACAGTTATATATCAATTGTGGATACGCCACTGAATTGGGCGCACTTTCCTTGCATCAACCAACTGTTTGCGTGTTATTAACTTTTAATTACATTTTGTTAATTTGTATTATAATGAAGCTAAATCGTATGGATTGAACTACTGAGATTTAAAGTCGCATCCGATATAAAAGAGTTATAGAAAAAGTAGTAGATAAAATATGTGCAGTAGCACTAGTTACTTAACTGATGAAGAATATAATGAAGATCTATCAAAGGCAAAATATGAACCGTTTAAAATTTAAATACATATGTGTACTGCCCAATCAATGAACTGCCAAACCGTTTTTATACATTATTGGTCAACAAAAACAGACCGCCCATGTTGTATTCTATATGTCTGTCATTTTTTATGAGCTAGTTTGACACCGGCGCGTTGTCCTCTTTGAAATTCAATTTTTATGCATATTAATGTTTCAAGAATATATTTTTTTATCCATAAATAATTGGTATAGAGTTATTATCTATGCATCCAACACAAAACTTATAAAAGTGGGACTTTAATTTACAAAATTATTTTAACTTATATGATAGTAGGAAAAATATTGCTTCTTAAAATTGGTAAGTAATTTTATTTTATTTTTTAAAAACATGAGATTAGTAAAGAAATTATGATTTGAGAGAAAAGTGATACGAATGTAAATTTATTTGTTATTATATATTGTACATATATAGATTATAATATATTTCAAGATGATATTTCAGGTAAAAAATTAAAATATAATAAACTTAATCAGACACACATCACACACACGCACATGTGTGTGTGTTTAGGGTTGTGTGTGCAGGGGTGAGCAGAATCGAACTGTGATCCGCAAATCGAATTGAATCGAAGATTTTTGGGTAATTTTGGTTCGGTCAAAAATTAGTTCGGTTTGATCGAAAAAATTTTAATCTCCGTAGGTTTCGGTTTAGCTCTAGTTAAGGAATTTTTTATTTGATTTCACCCGAACTGTCCTAAACCTCCAAAATTGTATTTTAATTTTACTTTTTTATATTATTAACAATATATACAACTTCAATATGTTATTTATACTATTATTTATATCTAATCCTAATATTGAATTTAGATTATAAATTTTGGAATTTTGATTATAGATTATGTTTACTATGTTCTAGAACATAAAAAATATTGTTTAAGATTATAAATTTATATAAAAAGTAAGTTTGGTCAAAACCGAGTTCAAACAAAAGCTTTGGTTCGGTTTGAATGTTTTTTGTGGTTGGTACGATTTGAATTTTCAAACAATGGTTGATGGTTTGAGCGGTTCAATTCGATTTAACTGAACCGACCGTATGATTACCCCATGTGTGGTTGTGCGTGTGTGATTACCCGTAGTATACATTTTCCATCAAATTATGTTGTGTATAAATATGTGTGAAAGATAAGTTATATTAAAAAAATTTATTCGACGGGCTCCATTGTAAAGGCGTTTGTACAACACCAACTTTTATATTATAGTCATGTAATGCTGTTTAACTTCATTGCATAAAATGCATGAATCATAACAACTAAATGGTTGGTGAATATATAAAATCTAAGTAAAGCAATCATGCTTTCAAAATTGAAAGATCAAGAGATTTTGAGACCCAACAATCGAGTTGCCCACTGTTGAAATAATTAGAAAATAGACAGACCGCTATTCCTTTAGGACTTATCTACTTGTGCATAGTCAATCATTTTACAAAGTGTGGTGTGGAGTACGGTAGCCATCTTCCCCATTGAGCATGTCTGATTTTTTTCAATACAGTTTACCTTTATAATAGAATTAATTTAAACTAATAATTAGATATATAAATTAACTTGAATAAGTTACTGAATCTACATTTTAAGAAGGGGAAAATTATGAAATTTATCCAAGAATATCGATCAACTCAGAAATTTACGCTACAGTATAGTATATTTCCATTTGTTTTATTTTTTGTTGTACAACAAATTTTGTCATACTTTTTTTTCATTCTTATTTTTTATTTTGTCTTATTCTGTTCTTTACTTTTCAGTTTGTTTATCTTACTTTTCTTCTATTTTTATGTGAATTTATTATTTCATTTTTTTTATCTTACTTTAATTTTTAGTTTTTTCATTTTTTTTTCTTTTTTAATTTGATATGTTGTTAGGAATATCTTGTATTTTGATTAATGTCAAACACTATTTTGCAGTTGATTAATATAGAACTAATCTTGGATTGTAATATGTATAGCATTAAATCTGTAATAGCTTAGGTTCACGAAGAGCTGAAACTAGAAGAGTTCAAGACCTGAAGGTTATGAAGATCAAGTTCTGAGATACCATAGATGTGAGATATCACAGCTGACTCCTTCAGCTATGAGTATAAAGTCAAAGAGAGAGACATGAAGACTTCAAACCCGACACCCAGTTCAGCTAACTGCCACTTCGGAGAAAATGTTAAAACAAGTCAGTTCTGAGTCAATCTTAAAGCCCAATTGTCTCTAATACAACTGAGATTCAAAAGAGGAATGTCAGAAGTGACAAGACGTGCAGCGGAGCTAAACTATCAAATTGTACCATAAAAAGTTAGTCAATCCACGGTTATTATCCAGTGAATGATAACTTTAGCCGAATATCCAGCGGATAAAGAGGTGATAAAGGTTGCTGCAAGTACATCAACGACACCATTTTCAGAAACCGATTTTGAAGGATTTGTTCGTTGTTTTAAATGGCTACTATTCAAATCTCTCATCTATAAATAGAGGAGTTGAAGCAAGAAGAAGAAGTTACGATCTCATGCATTCTATTCTGCCATTTATTACTCTCTCACTCTCTCTTTCTAAAGCATCCCAGTTTAACGAGTTTATAAACTCGAGACCATTTCAGGAGATCCGAAGCTTTTAGCTGAGGATTCCGAGAAGTTCTTAGATAATCCTATCTAAGAACATAATTCACTCAACCGATCCAAGTTCACGAAGGGAACTCAAACCTTCTCTGTTGAACCAGAAGCCTAGGAAGTGGATTCGGTAAAGCTTCAAGTGTTCAGCTGTGCCTGCGATGGAAAGCAAGTGTTCACAAGAATCTAAGTTGTAACATGTGTTTAAACACCGTCTACAATAAAGATTAGAGAATTCCCCTCTTGTGAAGGAAGAGAGGACGTAAAATATTTCTTATCCGAACCTCTATAATAACCTGTATCAGTTACCGCTTTCATTCAATTATCCGCCTAAGTATTTGAAACTCAGCTACCATTAGTAGTTGGAGTATAATTGAAGAGACCCTAATTGATTATACTCGATAACAAACACTTTTCATAAGACTTAGCTGACTTGGTCAACAAATCAGCTGAAACTAAAATTTGGGCCTACTATTTCCGCATTTATTACTCACTAACACTTCCACGAAAGTTATATTCTTTGATTTGGGACCAATATATTTTTTATTTTCCATTTTTTATTTTTTTCCTTTTGTTTTATAGTAATTTTTTATTTTTTATCTTACGTTTTGTTTTCATTTTTTGTTTTTGTGTTATTCTTTGTTTTTCAATCTCAATTTTTTTTATTTTGAATTTCTCGGTATCTTTTTTTAAATTTTAGTTATATTTTTGTCTTTAATGTTTCATTTTTTATCTTTTATCTTATTTTTTTTGTTTATAATTTTTATTTTTAATATTAACTTCATGTCAGTTTTATTCTTTTTTCTCTTTTTATCTAAATTTTTCAATTTAATTTCACTATTTAAATAAGAAACATTAGTTCGCCAGTTAATTACGTGAGGATAAAATAAATAAAATTATCACATTTGAAATAAAAAATGAAAATGAAAGGTTTGAACCCATTCTGATACAAATTATAGTTTAGTATTTTTTTTATAAAAAGACAATAATTTAATATCTTTTTAAAAATTTAACCCAGTACAAGTAATTGTTTGTACCAAACTTTACGTTTTCGATTTTTCCAGCAAAATGTTTTTTTATTTCCGGAGAAGCCGGAGACTGAGCTTACTCCTACCTATACACCGGCAACTGAAGTCGAGCAGAAATCGTCCGGTTTTATGGTAGAAAATCATAAATATACTTATCTTGATCAAATCTTTACCCAAAGTATGCCTTGAGTTTGTCGGTCTATTACATTCGTTTCACATAATAATTTTGTATGTTATTTTAGGAATATTTATTTTCAATGATATTATTTTATCTTTAGTTTTAGACTTGAACGTGAATTTATTACTTTTGATTTGTATTTAGAATTATTTTAAAATATTTTTATAAAATAATTAATTTTTAATGATTAATAATCAACAATATTTAAAAAACATTATATGTCCTAATTTTAATATAATAAATTCATATCAATGGCTCTAAACTTAAACAAAAAAATAAAGAAAATAAATAATAAATAAAAATAATAAAAACTGGTTAGCTGCAGAATACAAAATAAAAATTATAGAAAAATTGTCTTTAAAAGGCACTATCCACGTCATATACATGCGCTAAAAATATCAAATTCACACCCATATATTCATTATACATGCATCCTATATACTTAGATCATCTCCAGTAGTCACTGGAGAATAACGGCCACCGCTTTTTTTCCAGAGGCTAGTGCCCCAGCAATCCTCCGCTACCGCTACCCGCTCCACTAGGTTTCGCATTTTGCTACAGTACCACGCTAGACTGGTGTCGCACTGTTCACACGACGCCACCGTTATCCTATTTCTTTTTTCCAATTTATTATCTGAAGAAATGTGAGAAAAATAGAGGTGAGAAGCAATGTGTGAGATAGAAAAAAGAAGACGATGAAAGGAAGAAGACGATTCCGCAAAGTACTAGGATTAGGGTTTCATATATATATATATAGATATATATTAAATAAGGAAAATGATTAAGGGCAAATTAGGGTGTGGGCAAATAAGTGCAATATTAATAAATGAGCGATGGTTAAAAGAAGACTTACATTTATGTAATTAATTTGATTAATTATAACTAAATTGATTAATAAAAATTACATTAATTTGATTAATTACATTAATAAAAACATCAAAAATAATAATTCAGAATACAATAACTGCTAACACAAAATACTGACAAAGTACAACAATAATAAAAATACTGATAATGCGATACAGATTCAAATCTCATATTAATAATCTCGTAAACCACCTCTAGATCCAGAGTCTTCCAAATCTCGAAAGTAACTTCCAAAGTTGAAATTACTATTTGGTGGAGTTGACTAGTTGAATTGTCATTGTCTTTTAAAGAAGATTTTAGTTTTTTCTTGTTCAAAATACAAGCGTGTATTTGGATCAAGAATCGTTTTATCCATCATTAAAATCTTATTTTCGGATTCCGTCTGAGCTATTTCGTTCATCTTTCGATACTCATCGACCACGGGTGTTTTGAAGCAATAGCCATTTTGGTTGCTTCAATTTTCTCCCTTTGTATATGTCTGTCTTCCTCTCTATTCTCAATTAAACTTTGAATAAGTGTCTGCATTTCTACACTTGTTTCCTTTAATGAATTAACGAGAGCATATATCTCCTCACCTCTTTTTTTCTTTAATTTTGATTTTTTTGCATCAAGTAGACGTTGAGATCCAGATCCACTACCACTGTCATTGCTTAAATTAATAGAAAATGAAGCTAATTGATTCAGATGAATATATTGCTCGTGGATATTGTGATTTGCAGTCATACTTTTCAAAATCTTTCATAATATCCCACGCATGCTCAAATTTGAACCCTTTTTTAAACTTTTGATCTATTCTTATCATGTGTTTTGCATGATTCATCTGCATTATTAAATAAAAAAACTTAAAGATAAAAACTACATAAATAAATAAATAATAAAATGAATGATAACTTATACTAGCATACTCGACTTATTGAATACATCCTTTGAATTTGAATGTCGCAGTAATGATAGTCTGCATATGACTCTCAATTGATCTACTACTTCTATTTGGCATAGAAGTTGTAGGTTTTCCAACATTATAAACTTCTGGAACACAATGCTATAATTGTTCCTTTTTCTTTTTTTTACAAATACCAATTTCTGGATCTTGAGATATTTCGATATACACATGACAAAGATGTCTATCTTCGTCGGGGGCATAATTCGAATTTCTAGAGCTAGCTATATCTTTTTGGAATTTCTAGAGCAAGCAAGTTTTTTAGGATGCAAGAGTGCTGGTGTGTGTAAAAATATGTGTATAGCATAGCTTACTTATAGATAAAAAATCTTCATAAGATAAAGATCAATGATGCACATTTAAAGAGGATAGTCTTCAAAGATTTGAATCAATTCTTCATATTTCCTAGATAAGTATTTGATCCAACGGTGTATAATTAAAAGAAAATCTAAATCAATGGTCAAGATCCATTCTTCAAAGTAATTGATAAGATAAAAATATGATGGTCTACATTTAAAGAGAATCTCAACCGGTAGCTGAGATCACTTATTCAGATTTTCTAGATGAGATTTCACTAATTATTTAAGAAACACTAATTTTTTTATCATATGCATCACATCTAAATAACAATTTTTTTTTTCAAAAGAAAATGAATTTTAAATTTGTTAGCCCTCCTCCTCCTGATAACTCATCAGATGATGAGTTTGAAAAATCAATTCATAGTCATGAATTGGAAAAACAAATATTATTTCAACAAATGTCCAACAACAATCTTGTTGTGGCAGAATTTTTGATGAACCAAAATTTCCCAAATGTTTATGGAGGCTCAGTTCCTGGTCGTAGAATAATCCATTGTGGTCGAGAAGTAGCTGCCCAAAGATTTTTTTATTATTATTTTTCAGATAATCCCACCTATAATGAAGACATATTTCGTAGGTGTTTTTGAATATCTCGAAGTTTATTTCTTCGGATTGTTGACGCTGTAATAAATCATAATAATTATTTTGAGCAGTGGCATAATGCAGCAGGACGACTAGGGTTGTCCACCCTTCATAAAGTTATAGCTGCCTTTCGGATATTAGCATATGCAATGCTAGTGGATGCGGTTGATGAGTACATCAATATTGGTGAGTCCACTACACTTGAATGAGCGAAGAGATTTTGTCGTGCAATTATGGAAATATTTTCAGATCAATATCTAAGATCTCCTCATGCAAGTGATGTTGATGGACTACTATATATTGATAAAGAACGTGGATTTCCAGGAATATTAGGTAGTCTAGATTGCATGTACTAAATGTGGAAAAATTGTCCAACTAGTTGGTCAGGATAATATGCGGGTCATAGTGGAACACCAACTATAATCCTTGAAATTATTGTTGATTATGACCTTTGGATATGACATGCATTTTTTGGTATTTCAGGATCAAATAATGATATTAATGTGTTGGAAATGTCTCATCTCATCACTAATCTCGCTAGAAGTGTCACTCCACCTGCACATTATGTCATACAGGGAAAAGAGTAATACCGGCTATTATTTAGCTAAAGGATGACTTGCAAGAAATCATGATTGCGTGCATTATTATGCATAATATGATTCTTGAAGATGAACGAGATCTTAATGCACCCATTGATGATACAAGAGAAGTACCGGTCGCGGATGTTGAAATAGCGAGCGAAGACATAGATCAATTTCAAGCATTTGTTGAACGATTTTAAAAAAATTAAAGACAATGATGCTCATTTGGCACTTCATAATGGTCTGATTGAGCATTTGTGGGAAGAGTTTTCAAATGATGAAATATAATGTATCATTTGTTATTTTATTTTGTATGAAATGAATTGTTGTTTTCTTTTGTATCAAAATTTATTCATGATTTTGTAAAATAATTTATTTAAGATAAATTATAATTGATACTGATTGTCATTATATATTTATAATAAATATTAATATTTATTTTATTAAATGAATAGTAAAGAAATCTAAATGGAATATTTTATTATAGAGGAAAATGTAGAGTTGACTGCTAGAGATAAAAAGTGAAAAATTATAAATTTAACTGTAAAATATAATAGAATAACTGTATTGTAGAGTTTGCTGTCGGAGATGGTCTTAGCAATTGCTCGGTTAGCACGGGTTCCCATTTTATGAATGATGATGTACAACTCTTGGCTCTTGGTATAACGACCAAGTGTTGGTGAAGAGAGAAACGCATGTTATCTCTCATGCATAGGCATAGCATATGAGCATATCCCATCACATGGAGCAGTTGTGTTGTGTTGTGTTGTGTTGTGTGGTGTGGTATGGAATATAGCACAAGTGAACTAATAGTATAGTATTTTACCCTCGACTTGACATACACATGTATAAAGTTGAGGAGAAGTGGTTGAGTGAAGGGTCAAATCGAGCGAGGGATAAATGTAAACTCCAACCGGAAATGCAATGAACAAATCTAGTTTTTCACACGAATCGTATCGTATGCCTCCAAATCCCCACTCACACCACAACATTTTGTACTATCTATCTTTCTCCCTATGGAATTTTTCCCTTTCACAATGCTTTCCCCCATCACTCTTAATATTAAACATATATGTTTGGATCACCATACCCAACCCGGTATGAGCTACTGCTGCATGATAATAACACTTCAAAACAAAACAAACATGCATGTCGGAAATTATGAATAAAAACAGCACCATCCGGTAATTCAGTGTCACAATTAACCTCATAAAGCGAATATATATACACAGATACTTCATCCGGATCCGGTCATTGTTTCGACAAAGTTAAGAAGTTGTCGGAAAAGCATTATCATCCCGAGAAAATGCTACCTAAAGAAACAAGCAATCACTAGAGTCACAACGGCGGAGGTTCGTTCAAGTCTATGGGCAGACCGCGTCGGACAATCCCGAAATATTTCGCCGAACCGTCGCCGTCTACCACCGGCGCCGCAACTACGGGCCCGCCATTGACCTGCGAACTCACGTCTTTCAGCACACCAGTGTGGAGGAATTCGTTAATCATGAAGCGGCCATTCGGCGCCATCCACCGGTGATCGGAAGGCAGGTTGAGATCT
>AYJT01094345.1:0-17100 GCA_001278415.1 Ocimum tenuiflorum | reverse complement strand
TTTTTTTTTTGGGTGTGCAGAGAGGTTGGCCACTGCAATACTCATCTCTGAAACAAAAGAAAACTGATAGATGATAATTCCCAAAGAAAGCATAAAAGGCTGACAAATATTAACAGACCATAATCTCTCTCATCTCTTTTCATGAATATTATTTTCGTTCTTAGGCATAATTATGAACTGAGTTTGCAGCTGTCTCCACTCCTTCACTTTGATACAACTTACAATCTAAACTAAGTCTTGTGTAATAACATAACTTACTATACAATATTATATATGTTTATAATTTAGTGATGGATTCCATTTTGATTTGACTAGCTACTGACATATCTGGCTTGCCTTTCCTAGAACAAACTCTTCTCATATTCCCAAATTGGATTTATTTATTTGTTTTCTTTAATTGTGGTCTGCTAAGAACTTTTACATGTAGTGGTTACAGTCTAGTGTCGTCTCTTGTACATCTTTAGGGAAACGAATCTGCAGGAAATGACTATGGAAACGTGACATGTGGTTTCGTGTAAGCTAAGTCATTCATGTCCACAACAATAAAGGATCCCCAAATTTATTAAATAATGGATATACTAAATACAGAAGATCGAGTGGAGGTGATAACAAAGTGAAAAAAAGAAAAGAAGAAGAGACATAAAATCCGTGCAAGAGAGAGAGAAAACTCATACTGCGCAAGGAATCAAGGACGCACTGCGGCTAGGGAAAAATATGGACTTATACGATATTTGTAGAGAGTAGATGCATGCTGATATATATACATATATATATAGGAAGATGAAGCACAAACTATTCTATCCATCCACCAAACATGCCTAGTTCTATACGTCGAAAGAATCCACTCGAGCGCTCAAAGTATTGGGCACATTTTTTTTAACTTCTAATTGGATCATAAAATTGTTCAAATTAAGAATGTATTTGTTCGACCCAACTTTTCTTTTGTTCCGTTCTGAGAATTCGAACGAGGTTTTGTACCAACACGATAAGAATGGAACTCATAATATTCTAGCTCGTTTGTTTTTTTTTTAATTAACTTTTTTTAAGATTCAAATTAGGGCATAATAACCTCAAGTCCATGAATTGGTATGAATAACGTTAAAGATTTATGGAGATTCTTCATCTTCAAATTTTTTGAGTATTAAAAATGAAAAATGAAATTAGAGAGAGAAAAAACAGAGAGAGCGAGAGCTGGTGAAGCTCACTGCATTATTGTTGCAAGAGACCAGCCCAAGGGGTAAAAGGAAAGGTAGGAAGTTATTCCCTAAATCTAAGTAAAAACTAGCTTTGAAGAAATGGGATGGGCCACCATGAATGAATGGCTAGAAAATGAAAAATCAGAAACTAAAACGACATTAACCTTTCCTCTTATGTCAAACTGATTAATTATTTGCACAAGTATTCAGTAGTCGCTCCTATCCATGTGGATTTTTTGTGAGGTGGGAGGGATGGTCAATGATGAGCACTCATTCTATGATGCTCAACTTAGTATCAATTATTTAAAAAAAATGATAAATAATGTAAATTTTGATGAAGTCGGTGAAGATTAGGATGGGCGAGTTCAGGTGATTGGAATTGCAATTAGAGAAGATAGCAATATGTTAGAATATGTCATTTAGTAAAGAATGTTGTGACATTAGTGTCAATTTAGAAGCAGGGATCACCTTATTGCAGTAAACAGAACCCTTGCATGTTTTCACCTAATTGGCTTCCTTAAGACATCAACCATACGCTGATCCAACTGAGAATTCAGTGAACGGCCATGGGTTTTGGAAGCCAAGTCAAATTTTGACTACTTAATTAGGTTTCAAGAAAATTATCCATAAAGGAAATCCACTGCCCAGATATCATTTTTCGTTTTAGTCAAAAACTTACAAAAGGAGCATAATATAACAAACTTACCATTGCATTTCGCAAAATGTAAAATTATTTTAAGTCTATTTCCAATCACAACACCTAAATGGCCCTACATTTTCCAAGACTCCGACTCGGATCATTGCGACACATAATAATATTTTAACCAAGGGATCGACAAATTCAACGACCGGCCGCAATTAAGGAAAAAAAAACATGGATACGATAACAAAACATGTTATGAATCATTAACTCATATATGTAAAACCATAACAACAACAAGCGAATTTGGCTTTGCCAAACATTGGCAGAACAAAACAAAGAGCCGTTGATAATAATAACAATAAAAAAGAAAAAAAGCCAACAATCTCAGCAGCGAAGATGTTCAATCCCTAGAGACTTATTAAAGCAGGAGAATGAGAAGGAAGCATAAAAATTCATAAGTCAACAAACTAGTCACTGATAATGCATATGCCTCTCTAAGGGAAACAAAAACTCAGCCTAGTACTTGTAGTTTGCAACATGGAGGCTCTCAGAGGCACCCTCACTCAAAACAGCATCACCCTTGTAGGTGCCAAGAGTAGCTTCTGAGTTGGCCTTGCACCTTGCAAGCAAAGCAGCCTGGGCCTTTCCAATGTTCTCTTCTTTTCCAGCCCATGCCTTGAGGGTGCTCTGCTGGAGAGCACGTCCAAACGAGAAACTCAGGGTCCATGGCTTCTTTGTCTTCAGCTTGTTCATGGCGTTAAGGTTGAGAGTGGCCTCTTCCTCACTCTGTCCACCAGACAAAAACACCACAGCAGGTACTGCAGCAGGCATTGTCCGTTGCAAGGCACGGACTGTGTACTCAGCAACTACCTCTGGGGCAACCTTAGCAGATAAAGAACCAGGTGTAACCATGTTAGGCTTCAACAATGTTCCTTCCAAAAGGACGTGGTGGTCATTGAGGGCCTTGTACACAGCAGCAAGAACACGCTCCGTAACATCGGCACACTTGTTAATGTCATGGGGACCATCTACGAGGATCTCGGGCTCAACAATTGGTACCAAACCGTTCTCCTGGCAGATAATGGCATACCGGGCAAGACCATTGGCATTCTCATTGATAGCAAGCTGTGATGGCTCATTGGGGCCAATCTTCAGCACAGCTCTCCATTTAGCAAAACGAGCACCAGCTTCATAGTATTTTTGGCAACGCTGGGCCAGGCCATCAAGACCTTGGGTGGTTGTCTCACCATCGGTCCCAGCAAGCTCAACAGTACCCTTGTCAACCTTGATACCAGGAAGAACGCCACCTTCATTCAACACATCAACGAAAGGCTTGCCTACAAGAACACAAACATAGCTTAAGTTCATTTATTTAATTTTCTTTTGATAACAAATAGGATATTCAAATATAAAATCATAGTTGAAATACAACTGATGCATATACCTGCAGCGGTTTTCTGGTAAAGAGTTTCCTCAAAAAGAATGACACCGCTCAGATACTGAAGAGCGCCTGGGGCAGTGAAAAGAAGCTCCCGCAGAGCCCTTCTGTTTGACTCGACATTCTCAACATTGATGCTGGACAAACGCTTGCCAATTGTTCCAGTAGATTCATCGGCAGCAAGAATACCCTTGCCAGGGGTACCGATGTATGCGGCATTAGCAATAAGCTCATCTGCAAAACAAATTCTTTATGAGCATTGCAGGAGAGGAATAAATAGACAAGTACAATTATATCTGAACGGAGCTTCTGATTAAACGAAAGTAGTAATGGAGGATACAAAGGCACAAATATATAGCTAGTTAAGATTCATATGTTACTATATAAATCAAACAATTCAAAAAATGCAGTAGCAGAGAATTTCATTTTTAAGTTTTATTTGACTTGTTAAACTACAAAAAATAGGTAGCAATTTGATATTCAAAAAAATTATATTCAATATATTTGCGATTCAAAGTTATAACCACTAAATATATTGCTCATGAAGTAAACCAACGCCAAGAGTATATTCAAGAATCGTAAAAAAAAGAAAACAAAATAATTCAAAGAGAGCCAAACTTAAAAACCAAATAGAAAAACTACTCTCCTGATGTCAATAGAAAAACTTCAGATCGATCAATACACACGAATAGAGAAGAAAAAAACGCAACTTGAAACGACGAAATGAAAATCATCCTAACATTTCGTCGGCAATAAAATAAAAACAAAAGCTTTATATTGACGAATAAAAAAGTACACGAGCACGATTTAGTAAATTAAAAACCATCAAGGAAATCAGCATAAAGATCCGACCAATATTTGACCATTTAGACTAAGAAATAATTGACATACAGTTAGATCCACTTCGCATCAAAATAATCATCCTGTCTATCAACTACAGGTGATTAGCTACAACTAAACATTAAATCAGGATAACCAGAGCAAAATAATATAAGATTTACGGATAGATCTCAGAAAAGAAGGACTAATATCAGGCTGAGTTTCAGATCTGATGCATCAACCAACAAAACGAACAGAAAGTAAGATAACTGAAGTAGATCTACAAATGAAAACCTAATATTCACTAGAAAAACGATTAAGACAAAGATCAACACAAGCTAAGGACGGAAAATATTACCAGCGTATTTTCCGCGGTAGGCAGACATGGTTGCTAAGTTGAATATGTAATGAGAAGAATAAGGGAAGAGTAGAAAAGGATGCAGAAACAGATATGAGACTTTGGAGGAAGATGGGTAGAACAGGTGGGGGTAGGGTTTTTATAATGGGGAGGGGGTTTTTTGGGTTGGTTTCATTGATAGTGTCGCCCCCATCTTCGACGCCTCCTCCAAGCAACCCATTTCATTTTCTCTGATATTTTGTATTTTACTATTTTGACCTTATGTTATTTTGGGCCTATTCCACTGTTCTAGCACTTCGTTTATTATTCCTGGCAAATAATAATAATAATGATAAGAAGTGAAATCGGCTAATCAATGCATATTTCACAACACAATTCAGAACTTATACGTTGTTGATTAAGGTAATCTTATCATCAATACCAGCAATTTAATTGTATATATATTTTTAAATTAAAGTAGGTGTACATGGACGATACTAAAATAATAGGTGAAAAGTTATACATTTTTGTCGTGTGTATTTAAATTAATATATTTTTATAGCACAAATCAAAACTTATATGTTGTTCATTTCCATAATCCTTTATCAATAATATTAGCAATTTAATCGTGTATATAAATATATTCAAATTAAAGGAAGTTTATATGAATGATATTGAAACAATCGCTGAAAAGCTATACATAAGAATCAAACTGGATCAGCTAATTGAAACAAGACAATTAAAATTGAAAAAAAAGTGGGATATCTCAATTATTTTTTAGCAAATCGCTATCACTCACATATTCCATTTTTCTTTTCAAGAAAATTACGAGGTTGCTGAGTAAGTGTGGTGCTTTGTCTTAAAAAATGGCTATATTAGATGCTAGATTTCGCAACCAAGTTGGAAATCGACGTGGACAAAAATCACGATTTATTAAAGAACAACACTAAAAGGTGGGTTGCTAGTTGGGAACTCAAGACGAAGGTAATATCTGTAAATAACAGGGAATTGAAAGGGTAAACTATATAGTTTGATTAGAAGGAAGAAGAGGAGTACCAGCAGCAGGTAGAATGCGCCAGTTGGTTGGTGAGGGTCAAAAAAGCAATTGGAGGTAGGCCCAGCTTACAAGGCGGTTTTACTTTGCATCTCCCACCTAACAAAACTGCTGCTCTGCTGGTATCCAAATTATACCACCATATAAATCTCAGGTTATTACATCTATAAATTATCATTATGGGGATTGGAACAACAGTAAGCATTCTCTTGTCACCTATCACAAGTCTCAAATTCGGTTAATTATCTGAGAATGATTCTATGAGATAAATAATAGGAAGAAAATATATAATATTCAAATATAGCTTTGAAAGATATGTCTAATGTATAACTGAAATGAATGCGATGACAAGTCATGGGTGTTAATAGAGTGGAACCCTATAAAATGCTAATTAATAACATTGTCCTAATTTAAATATTATACCTTCTTGTTCCAAGCCAAAAAAATAATAAATTAAGAAATTTTACTTCATTAATAGTAGTAGATATTAAATTATATAATAATAAGCTTTAATAACTGTTAATGTTTTCTTTTAGCTTTCTTTGTGCCAGTTCAAATTTACGGTCGTTTCATTAACTTCTCTTGTTATTTTATTGTACTTTTTAAAAAATGTTCATATGATGGATTGATGAACACTTGTTCGATTGAAACTTGTCTTCAAACTTTATCAATTGAAACTTGTTCAAAATTCTTGAAGACTTGATTTGTCTGTTTTATTTATTTATTAAATATTTGGGTTAAAATCAAATCGAACTAAAATGACCGTATGCTCAATTTCGGCTCAGTACGACTATAGTTAAAAGAAACCGAATAACTCTATCTGAAAACAGCAAACGGACTTTCTTCCTACCTCGCTACTCTAAAATAAAGTATGAGCATTATTAGGCATAGAGTTAAAAAATTGTGGACTGATGAAATATGAATGGGGGAAGCGTGAAGCATGGCGTAATCAAGAAAATCATCATACACGCTGCTTCATGAAAAGTATCCAGATACAGGTGCACGCAGAATTAAAGTCAAATGTTGAATTTAAATAGGACTCGTGATCTATTTCACGTGATCGTATTGTAAAATAGTTGGAGATGTTGCAATCACCAATAATTTATTAAATTAAATTTACAACTTCCTATTTTGTCAACTGTTATTAGTACAAGACCTGTGCGGACATATTATAGGAGAAACGAAGAGTACAATAAAAGAAAATGGAAATACAACGTACTGGAAAAGTTAGAAAAACATAGAAAGCAGCCGAGTCAAGGAAGTTCTCTGTCCGCAAGACAGAATACTTCCCGGTAGTGGTCATGGCTCCAGCTGGAAGGCTACGGCGAACTGGATCCAGACGAGTTCCAAGTTGCAGGAAAAATGCAGAGTGTTTTCTTGTATATGTAAAACAATTAATGCAATGAATCTAGACATGCTTATTTATAAGTATGTTCCACTTGGGGGGGAGCGCCTGCCATTTATGGCAGCCTTTCCATTTTGGTCGTCGGCCAATTAAGGAAAAACCCGTTCTCATCTAACCGTCATGATGGTCGCTGGCACACGGGAGACCAGGAGACAAAACGGTCTGAAATGGCCCTGCAGACGCACCATGCATGTGAAACCTTCACGCACTCGCGCCACGCGTCGTAACGTCTTTGACACACACCCACCACGTGCCACGTCGTGGAGGCACGCGCCTGGATGCCCGTTGGTGTTCCGCGTGTCGTCCACTGGGTTGACTCTGAAGAGTCCAACGTCGAGGCCCAACTCTAATTGGTTTGTGGCCCAAAAAGTATAATATCGGGCCCAACCCAAGACCCAAAGACCAAGATCCAAGGCCATAAAATTGGGTTCGGGTTTGGCCGAGGTGAGGAGGGCGGGCAGCGGCACATGCGTGTGGGCATCCACACATTACTGCCATGGACGCACTTGTTATTACCATAATGGAATTAACCTCATTATTAACCCTTCTAACCTTGATTAAATAATCAATGTGGGACAATTAAACACATTAAATATGTTCCTACATACTTCCCACTACCATCATTTACTACACCAAGTAATCAACTTTAAACCACTATTTTTCACTTACCGGAATTCGGATTTGAGAAAAATAAATATACCACGTTCATCTACTTGGAACGTAGATCTTCGCTACGCTATTTAATTTTGTTGAAATTAAATATATTGGTCCTTAGAATTATCTATACAATCCCTTGAGAAACATCAACTGCTTGAAAGAATTGGAAAAATAATAGGAGTGCTTCTTTGACTCCATTGCATTTTGTAGTAGCCTATAGCTATTGGGTTACTCGCTTCCTATAAATGGAAGTTTTACACAAAATGTTTTAATTTGTAGCCATCATTTTGGATTATTGAAGATCTTGTATGTTATCGGTTCGATCGATACAGGTTTTTCTAGTCAAATATTATTTATTAATTATTAGGGAATGGGTTGATTCCAAATATGCAAGTACATAGGTTGTTTGTTTAGACAACATTGGAGTGGGCTTAAGATATGGCCATCATTCCATGTGTCCATTTCCATTTCTCAATGTAATTGTTTCTAGTGGTGTAAAAATTGGATCTAGCGCTCGCCAACGCTTTATCGTTCAGAAAAACTCTGATTAAAAAAAATTGACTGAAACGGGCTGCACTATTCAATTCTTCAGTGTCCAACTAGTGTCTGGTGAATGTTGTAAGTTTAATTTTATCAATGACCAAGCGACATAGCATTTGTACGTGCCGTATCGACGCAATAAGGTCGAGCACAAACATGATAAGTTATGACCTAACACAAGCATGAGTAAACACAAATATGATATGAACAAGCCATGACACAATTCTATTTGTGTTGATATCACACCATAACAATAACATGATAGAATGAATAATAAAATTTAATTTTGATTCCGCACGATTGATGAGTTATGCTAATTACTAAGTATAATAATAACATTATTATTCTAAACTCAATATTATAAGAAGTAAAATAATAATAAGTTTCTTCGCACGATTTTGCGGTATTGGAATTTGGAAAGACGGCCTTCTTTCTTCTTTGATTGCTACTACACAAATTTTGGGCTTCGCAAGATCCACCTCAGAGGTATAGCCCGAGAATTACAGTGATTTATTGTTTTTCTAGGGCTTTGCAACATCCATAATTTAGATTATTTCATGAACAGTTGAAATCTTTCATTACATAATGATGTTATATAATGTGTTATATTAATCGGATGATTAACACGTATACTAATTAATAAAAATTAATCATGATAAAATATTTTTTTATTAAGATAATAATTTATCTCCATAAATTAGCAGACATGTCAATCATTGAGTAATATAACATAATGTGTAACACCCTTGTTTACAAGGTTATCAATTATGATGATTTGACCCAAACCTGCTTTATTATTTGAGTTTGGATTGCAGGAGTAGATTATTTAGACTCGTCTAAATTTTTTAGGAAGTCTAATATAAATTTTAGCCTATTTCTACGTGATGATTTTATGGTGAGATTCAAATTCTAATAATAAAAAAAAGTATACAGATTATCTTTTGATGAAAATAACACGAGTTTTACTTGTAATTCTTAGGCCCTCAAATGACCTCAACCTCAACTTTTATCTTTACAAGGGCTGGGTGCTAACAACGTAAAAACTATATTGTGATAAAAGACTTTCGAGACCAAATTTTAATCGATAAGTTGATGAAAAGGGAAAAAAAGAAAAGAAAAGCATTAATAGATTACATAAATATTCCAAATTAAAGCTGTCGAATCTTCATCGTGTTCCAGTGAAAAATGAAGTAATACAATTCCGAAATCATTAATATTCTGTCAATTTCATAATTGTGAATTGATATGTGTTACCGAGATATTTAAACAAAAGAGAGAATTTGACATAAGAAATATCGAAGCAAAACACAATAATAAACTGAAAACCATTGTTAATGTAGAGTAATATATTTACAAATCGATCACGTCAATTAAATTCCTTTTCTTCCCTAAAAGGAGGGCATGCAATGGGATTTGTATCAGCATTCATTTAGTTAATCATTCCTTCTCTTATAATGGACACAAAAACAAAACCAATCAAATCAACTTGGGTAAAATAAAAGAAGAGATCAAACCCGAGCAGGAAAAGGAAAAATGAAGGCCAAAAGTGATGGAGAGGGAGAGGGAGAGTCAGTCTGGGGACTTAGAGGCCAAAATGAGAAAGGAGAAGCCAACCTTTTGTTGATCGAAATTCTTGTCTTCCAACCAAAGCCTGCTGTCCAAGCCTCTCCTTGTCCGAAACAAGAACACAGCATGACCAGACGAAGGATTAAACAACCAATCATGCACATCCCACATCACATCGATCAACAATCCATCCAAGAAAATGCTCTGATTCCCCCTGAAATTCCACTGCAATCTCTTCACCTCCATCACACTCTTCTTATCCACACTAACACACAGCAAAGGATTCTTCCACGATTTCTCCTCCCCGCTTAACTTAATCAATATATCGTGACTCGTTCCCGCCTCGCTGAATTTAGCCCTAGTCGAGTACACGCCGTCGCCGGAGAAACGCTCGCCGCGTGAAATCAGTGAGTATTCAGGCACTGTGAAATCGGCTGTGCATTTTTTCGACTCCAATTCGTGCTCCATGTCTCCCAGCATCAGGCACAACTCCGAGTTGACTAAAACCGCCACATAAAAACCGGAAACCGGTTCCGGTCCGGAGTTATACCTAGCACGTCGGAGATCCCAGAAAACGCCGGCCTTCAATCCGCCGGTTTCGAAATTCTCCGAGCCGCGCTGGCGGCGCAGAGTTTTGAAACTTGTGCTCAATTTGGTGGCGCAGAATGGGTAGTCGGAGATGGCGACGGAGAAGGCCTGATTGCACCAACTGAATCTGATCAGAAACTGCTTCTCATTGGAGAGTTTGACTCTGTAATTGGACGTGACTGCAGTTTGGGTTGCAGAGACAGAGTGAGGCGAGGTATCGGGTTGATTTGAAGGTCCAGAGCAATAAGAATCCGACACTTTGATTGCGTGTTCGCTGTAACAGAGCGCGATGTTTTTCATTTTCAGAGAGGAATCGAATCGAACATGAAATCGGACGACAGAGTTTTGATGTTTGTGACTGTTCTTTGCCTTTTAACGAAGGAAACTGTGAGAAAAGAGATTGAAATGTGGCGTTGTGCCTTTATTCTGCAACAGTCCTTTTTTTTCTTTTTTTTGTAACTGAAAAGCCAAATCGAAAGAGGAGGAGGAAATAAAGGAGGAGAAGAAATCCCGGTTATTGGACAGGTCACGTCATATTTATCAAAAATCTATGATTAATTAATATTATATATAAATGGTAAGCGCTACATAAATATAAAATATTCAAATCGGAGTAGGTTTGTGTATATGCTTACTAAAATTAAGTATGCTCTATTTTATTTTTTTGACATTCACATATTGAATAGAAAAAAATCGACAGCTGCTGCAGGTGATTAATTAATAATTAACTTATTGATTTGGTTTACCTCTGACTGAACTGAACTTTCAAGCAAATTATTGAATAGGGATTGCTGCGGAAATTTATTTATGTTCGGGGAAAACAAGGATGTTTTGACCAATTTAGAGAGGGAAAATAAAACTGTTAGTAGTGAGTGGTAAATGCAGAGGTTGTCTGCGCATGCAAATGGATATGATTGGTGAAGCAGATCGGCAGGTGGAGGGTGATGGGTTTGATTGCGAGGACCAAGCTGATATCCAGTTTTTTCAGTCCATCATAAATATGTACAATTACCAACTCTATAAATAAATAAAATCTATACATTTGCAACCACTATATAATTCATCAAACTTTCTAGGACTAACCTATTTTTTAATGATTTCCCAACTAAGATTCAGTACCTTATTTATTTAATGTTGGAACAAATTAGCTTTGTGCCACTGGTTTACATGATTAGCGAGAAAAGTAGAGACAGCATGATTAATTGCTATTTACGCGTATATTTTATATGCATGTACAGGGAAATAAACAGAGAGGAATAAATTTGTTTATATACATATATAGTTTAGAATATCTACCTCTATTAATAACAAGGGAAAATGCATTGTTTAACACTAGCTGTTAGATATATCAAAGTAGTTCTTTCATGTTTCAAATGTATGTTTTTGAACAATTATTTTACTCCATAAAATTATCTAGAAACAGATACATAGACAAGAATTTTAGTTGGTAAAAGAGGTGGAAGAGATGCGAAAACTGTATCCTTTTCGTATATTAGCCACACCGGAATCAATTGATACCTGAAAATTTGGTAAACGATGATGACCGCAGAATCATGTGTTTCCGTTTTCTTGTTGATGTTTCTCTCAACTGATTTTTCAGTGCAAAATTGGGTAGATTTAGATTATACTCAACAGTGTCCTTTTACATAATGAAAATGAGTCGAGTCAGGCATAACACATATTGATTCAAATTTATTCAGAAGAGTCGAGCATAACACATATTGGCTCAAATTTATTTAGAATAGTATCGTACATGTTTAGCTCAAATTCAAGAGACGAGCTCTTATTGAAACATGAACTTTGTTTAAACTTATTTGATGATATATTTATTGAACTGAAATGAACAAATGATCGTCCGTCAAAAGCTTATAACAAGTCTCTCTCGACTGAGTATACATTGAGACAGGTCGCTTCAACGCTCATGCAACTAATTTATATTTCAAAAATATAAACTGGAATTTTGAATTCTTTTGGAAGTTGCATAAGAGCTCAAGTTTGCTATGTAGCAATAATATAATATAGATAAATGCTAAAAAGTCAAATTAGTTTAATTTATTCATGTATATGCCTCAGTTTAAAGTTTGTTCAAACTTGAATCTGTTGGTATCTAAACATAGTTCACAGAGATAATGTCCACGTCGATTGAATCTATAATCGGTTTAATGAACTTCTCTAACAATTTGATTTAATTATTTTGATAATGTAAAGATAGATGTTGCAACTAGTTGCTAGTGGTGCATCATCATGTTATATTGTTGTATCTTTAGGGGCTCTCCCTCTCATGGACTCGGAACATTACAAAAGAACTTCAATATATTAAATCAATTTAATTGATTTTCTGTCATAATCAATTTAATGATATATAAAATGTATAACGTAATATTTTTTTGAGAGTTTAATTTGTTGAGTTGGGTATGATGGTGAGATGATATGGTTGGTTTTAATGATTCACCTACAATATTATGCTTGGTTGGTTGATGGAGACATATTTGGAGTAATTAGCAAATCTGGAATCCCAGGATCAACTACTAGAAAGACTAATTTATGTTTCACCAATCGTGCAAATTAGGGCCACATACTTCTTCAAACCATTCAAAGTAGGGTAAAATTTCGGAAATCTCCCGAGGGTACGATTGTCACTGCACCATCAATATTCCATTGTAATTTGATCATCTACTTTTTGAATCATCTCATGACCATGCCATGACCTGACCATGTTAGTTATAAATTTATAGAAAATTTGCCCCCCCAACCCCAATATCCATGTGTTAATACAATGTATTTCTGATCAATGTAGCCAACATGAGCAAATGTAAGTACTCATGAATAGAAAGTGGAAAAATATGAGGCTTAATTCTGTCACTATTATTCATTACTAGTCTCCTTTCGCCATCTCAACCTCATTATTCTCTATATTTGTTTGCTCCACTATTTTGTTTTTATAAGAATAATCTGTAAGTTTATACTTCGAGATTGATGAGTTCAAAGCATTCACAAAAACATATCCTTCACAAGTCACGACCTCTTTTTAATTTTAAGTTCAATATTATTTCTTTTCTTGATAACTTTTCTTTTCTTTTTTGTCCCAAAAAAAACTTACTTCTTTATTTTTAACTTTTCTTCTCCTTATTTCTCTCTTTATTTTCTTATACATTTTCCAATAAAAGTCACACCGAAAAGTTTGAATCACTCTTGAGGCAGTTCTTTCAAATTTCGATAATGGAAAATTATAACTGAATGGCATGAGATCCTCTACTCCAAATTCCTACTCCATTCCCTATTTTAATATTAAAATTTTTACTATTTGATTATTAAAACTGATTAATTCATAATTAAAATTTGTAGTTCTTTTTAAATTCAGATTTTTGTTTACAAATATTTATCAAAGCATAATATGTTATAATTAATTTTTATTTTCATAATAACTAATATTAAAATAAATAAATTTGATATTGGACTAGGGGTTGGAGTAGAGAATCTCATGCGTGGGGTAACGGTTATTAGTCAAAACTATTTCGTTGGTGCTAATATCATATGATCTCAATTCATAGCTATATATCAGACTAAATAAATAAAATAAACTAAAACATAATATTCGCTAAACCAAATAACTAGGGAATCACCTTCATCAACCGATCAAAGAGGACATTAATTATAATTATTCGATGACAACTTGACCTCATGGACTCATGGGACTCGACATGAGGACCAAGACTTACAGCCTAAGATTCATTAATTTGTTTGAGAATCTGGCATAGAATAAGATTTCAATTAATGAACAAATATTGAGGTGGTATCATCACATAATACACTTCATTTAATTTCTAATTTGCCTTTTCATTTATTTCTAGGACGTATTCTTATTTAAAAAAAATAAAAAATAAATAATAAATGAAAAATGTAAATAGAAGGAGAAACAAATCGGTACATATAATGACTAAATGAGAGAGTCTTAATTAGTATAGCATTCGCTATTTCACTAAGCTACTGAAAATCGAGGACTAATTTTGGCTTGTTATACCATAATTCTTGAAGTCAAGTTTTGATAGATACAAATTTTTGTGTCGGATGCTACCGTGCCATCATCTATAATGTTTTCATTGCTTCGAACACAATTATTTCGACAGTTTTAAGGAGCAAGAAACCTCCCATGCACCACCGAGAAATTTGTATTCATGTTTGAAGAACACGCTTCAATAATATAATTCAAAGTATTTTCTCCAACGAAAAAGATAAAATATAAGAATATACCTTGCCTTGTCATAATTCAGTCGATCCAAACGCGTTTCTATATATATATTATTCTTTTCTTCATGTATTGCTAAGTTTTACACCCACTGAGGTAGTTCTGGAACAATTCTATCTGTCTGACTTAGTTGTTTAATTACAGCTGCAAATTTCATATATCTATGAACACATATCACAAAAATGCATTTTTATATGAAGGAGATGACATTACAATTTGTAATGGTCGATTCTTGATTGGCAGCAGTTAGCAGCAATTATGCATTGAATTAAAAATATGCTTCTTGTTTTGTTAATTGAAACTCTGCCAATCAATCACATGTTGGTTGTGAAGAATGCATAATTTAGATATGCAAATGGATTGTCTCATTGCACATATGGTGCATGCGTGGGTAAATCCGACCTCCTCATTTTTGCCTTTACTATTTTAATTAAGTAACAAAAAATGGTGGAATTTCGAAAACTACCTAGGCGTTGGATAAATTGGTGGAGCAATTAATCAGTACTAGACATTCTGGCTGGCCTTAGTCCACCAATTTAATCGGTCTAAGTTATAGTTAGTGACAAATAAATATTACGAATTCAGTGACATGAAAGCTAGGGGAAAGACGGCGAAGCAGGAAGGAATAAGGATTTTGTTGATGAATAATTAAAATCAAGTGAACTGTAACAATGACAAATTAAGAGCATTATGTTGGTCGAATTTTGAGGAGGTTAGTGGAGAAATGTTGATTTCATGGTCAGAGAAGGAAGGGAATTAGGGGTTTGGTTGTTTGAGGATCGAATTAGCGTCGATGTGAAAATAAAAAATTAAAATTATAACATAAATTCTCTAATTGACATTGAAAATTAAATTTAAAGAATTGCTTGTCCTTATTGTGAGTTAACCCATTTTAATAATCAAACAATGTTATATCTCCTATAATCCTAATAGAGTGAAATAAATTATATATCCAGACTAAATTATAAGAAATTAAAAACTACGTAATAAAAATTTAAAAAATATATTAATGGAATGGAGTGGATTCAGTCCCGCCTATTGAACAAAAGCTCAATTTGAGAATCGATTTTGAGGATGGAAAGATTTCTAGGCCCAATTACAATCCAAGCAGCAAATCACATCAAACCCAAATGTTTCTAAATTTTTTAATAAAAATGTGGCAGCAAGCGTGAACAGGGAATTCTACGCATACATATAAAAAGTCTATTACATGAAGAAAGAGAGAAAAAAAAGTACCTTTCAATTCCACGCCAAAAATCTACCCTCAAAATATAAAATGTATCCACACAACAGTCATCACAAGATCCAATGGGAAAAACACAAGAATCCTTTGAATAAATATTAATAATTTGCCATTGCTTTTTTTATTTTGGAATTTTACTCGTCTGATATTTCTTCTTCTTTATTATTTTTGGTTCGCAGGAAACTTTAATTCAAATCCATGTAGACAAACCAAACCAAATTTCACCAACCCTCTCCGCAAAGTAAATTATACATAATCATTAGATTATTTAACCATGTTGGACCAAAAATTCTTCAAGTAATGGAAATTAAATGTATTGTATTATTCCCAAATCCACGTAAATTTTTGCTACTGGAGTTTGAACAAACGTCTTGTCGTATTTTTCCTATTTGAGATAAACGACAGCGCGAGTGAAAAGTGGTCGACATTATTTTTGAGGTCGATATCCAAGATTCATTTAATTATCTTCCAGATTTGTCAAATGGGGTGCATGGTCCACGCTAGCACAAGCGGCACACTTCTTAATATATTAAATTTATTTGAGCTTTATCTTTGGTTCTAGACATTAATTTTTAAAATAAGACTCAAGATTAGATTATAATTCTCCATTTAATAATTTGTCCATTCTCTAGAAGAATTACTTACATTATTCCCATGATTCTTATTGCAATTTGGTATATATTTTATCTTGTCTCCTATGTTATTCGTAAACATTTTGAAAGTTTATACCAATAAGCCGTTTGATTTAACTGTCGGGAATCACTATGTATATGAGTTTGATAGTAAAAGGAAGGATTATGGGTTTTGGAATGAAACTCATCAAGTGAAAAAGGTTTGGTTGATTCTCAATATTCCCAAAAATTCATTCAAAAATCACATACCAAACATTACATTTTAGATTTCATTCCATTTTCTCGTTTCAAACCCTCCAACCAAACGTCACTCAAGTCTCCAAAATGATTAGGATATTTTAAATAACTGAAATTTTCAAATCATATTTAAGTCAATTCTGAAAATAATACGGCGTGTATGCTTCTCGAATAAATATTTAATGTATACTTGCTAGACAAAGTTGTATCCATGATGACAAAAAACAATGACATGTAAGAGCAAAACAGCAGCAAGAGTTTTGAAAAATAACATAATTAGCTCACTTTCAAACTAATATTTCCTGTCCTATATCAACATCACTACTACAGTATGTTATACATCACAATCTTCATCTATTATAATCATTACAAAACATAGTGCAAGAAACTCAATTCGTGTAAAATCATGACTTGCAAAAACTTGTACCCGTGTGCACATTTGAACAAGATTCTGACACAAAAACATTTAATAATAAAAAACAAGTGGTATATATCTCGA